>KE372688.1:1296618-1310615 GCA_000418225.1 Zizania latifolia | reverse complement strand
TATGATAAATTTAATAAAATTAATTTGATATTATAATTGTTAATATATTTTTATATAACATTAATTAAAATTAAAGAATTTTGACTTATAAAAACCAAACGCCTTATTACTAAAACAGATAGTGTTGTCGATAATGTTCCTGATGGTATAGGGAAATATAGTACTCTCTTCGTTCCATAATATAGCAATATAATACCGAACGGAATATTTTATAGTACAACGAATCTAAACAGCATAAATGTCTATATTCGTTATATTATGTCTCATTCGATACTAGATTGTTATATTATAGAGCAGAAGAAGTAGTAGCTAGAGGAAAGAAAAATAAAAAGGTACCTTTCTAGCAAGGCTACTGCAGTTTTTCTTTCTTGGTATGTCCACAAACGTAAGCCTCCGATGGGAGAAACGGGTCCTCTCGCTTTCCGGCTTGGCGTGGACAACGCCATTTGACAGGTCCATCTAATAATCCATCCCCTCTTTGCCCATCACCGTGATCAATTCGAGAATTGCCCTCCTTTTCGTAACTGAACAAGCGCTTGAACCGAATGATCAGCCAGCGATTCCTGCTAGTTTCAGGTCAAGCAAGCACGATACTGCCACGGAACAGTGTTGTTGTTTCGCTGTTCGGGATAAGACAGTTGGGACTTTGAACAGCATTAGAGCATCTGCAAAACATGTTCAATATAGATTCCTATCCATACTTTGAGATTTTTGATCTAAAATATGTTTCCAACAGAGTTGGTTCTCTATTTGTAGGGATTCCAAAATTTCCAAAATCTCGTTAATCCAATATAATAGTAAAATATAAAAAATATGTTATTACAATTCTGTTGAAAGATAAGAGAGTAAGAGAGTAAATTATATTGATAAGACTCCCTATATGATATATTGTGCATAGGCAAAGAGGGGGAGGCGCAGGAGCCTGCCCCCCTTCTCGCCGGACACTTCCTCGTGTTGGATACTAGCCTAGGGAGTCATGACACACACAACAGGCAGGGTCCACACGCAAGTTTCCTACCTTGGCCAGTTGGCCCATGGGCCATCTCCACACATCACGCTGCACATAGTTGTCTGCCAAAGGGCACCTTCTATCCGGGCAGTTATTTCCTTTCCTACCCTGCAAACAAATCTAATTGGCAATCGGTGGTAAAGCTGCAGCGTCGGTGGCCACACAATGTGGCCACTCCTCCGTCATTCGCTCTTTACTGCGTCTTATCGGACTTCGGTATCTTATATCCTCTACTGCCACGATTATTTGGTGATATGTCAGAATTTAATTTTTTTTAATTACAGTTTTGATAGTAACTAGTTGTTGATTTATTTAGTCTTTAGCCATGGAGAGGTTAAGGATGATCAATAGTTTTTATAAGCCCGTTAATCTAAGTTTTGGTTGTACTGAAATTACTAGTATGACCATTGATCAAGATATTGAACTAGACCAACCGGTTAATGTGCAAACTCCTGATGGAATATTAGTGAGTTGGCCCCTCTTATATTCGATCTCTAGCTTCGCTATGAGTGAGTTTTTAGTTATTAATGGAGATGCTCAATTTACAAATTGTCCCCAAATTCAAACCACTTTATATAAATTAAGCAGTGTAGTTAGAGTTAGGTATTTTTGGCGTCAGGATGACTGGCGACGGCTGGTTGTCGTCGTTGCAGGACTCGAATTGTTAACCCGTCGATCACGTGAGGAAGAACGGCACTCGCCCGGAGAAGACGACGAGATCAGCCGGTGGTCAACCGGAGCGCCATCGCCTGACCCACTCCCCTCTATCCGCACGCAGCTTTTTCTGTCGCGCTGCGCTCTCGTATAGTCGTGTGCGCATAATATTCTTTGCCGCCCGCCACTGCCTCCGCGAGCCCGATAACGAGAATAACGACCACACCGGCCGGCTCTCGCTCTCATGTTCCAATGTCGCCGCGCGGTAGCTGCGTGTCTCCTGCTGCCGGCGATGCTCAGGCTTCTCGCGGCCGCGCAGCTGCCGCCGAAGAGGACGCACGGGCACGGCGGCGTGGCGTGGCACTCGTTCAAGTAGCTGCTCGACGCGCGCCGTGGGAGCCATGTCACGGGGCTTGCTGAGGTGAAGCGGTACCTGGCACGGTTCGGGTACATGTCCAAGCCCGGCCGTGACACGACGGACGCCTTCGACGAGCATCTTGAGATCGCCGTGAGGAGGTACCAGACCAGGCTGAGCCTGCTGGTCACCGGCCGGCTCGACTCCACCACGCTCGACCAGATCATGTCGCCGCGCTGCGGAGTCGTGGACGACGACGAGCGTCTCGTGTCCGTCGCGCTCTCGCCGGGACAGGGCGGCGCGGTCAGCCGGTTCACGTTCTTCAAGGGCGAGCCTCGGTGGACACGGTCGGACCCGATCGTGCTGACGTACGCCATCTCGACGACGGCCACCGTCGACTACCTGCCAACGCGCGGCGTGCGGGCCGTGTTCCGACGCGCGTTCGCGCGGTGGGCGCAGACCATCCCCGTGGGCTTCATCGAGACGGAGGACTACGAGGGAGCCGACATCAAGGTGGGCTTCTACGTCGGCAACCACGGCGACGGCGTGCCGTTCGACGGGCCGCTCGGCGTGCTCGGCCACGCTTTCTCCCCAAAGAACGGCCGGCTCCACCTCGACGCGTCGGAGCGGTGGGCGGTGGACTTCAGCGCGGACCAGACTGCGGCGGCCATCGACCTGGAGTCCATCGCGACGCACGAGATCGGCCACGTCCTGGGGCTTGGCCACTCCGCGTCGCCCCACGCTGTCATGTACCCGACCATCAAGCCACGCGAGAAGAAGGTGCGCCTCACCGTCGACGACGTCGAAGGCGTGCAGGCGTTGTACGGGTCCAACCCACAGTTCAGCCTCAGCTCACTCTCCGTGCAGACCTCCATGTCACCTGGGAGCAGCAGCTGGCTCGCTGGATCAGCTGCTTCGCTATGTACAGTCTTGGTCATACTTGTAACACACTTGTAGGTAGACGTTTTTATAGGCAAAAGAATTTGATAAGAACAAAAAAGTGTTTCTCTTCTTGTAGGTTGCTTTTGCAGTCAAAAGGATGCAGAATATACTGGTGTTACTGTACAGAATCTACTGGTATCAGGTGTAACAGCATCTTTTCTATCCAAGATTATGCTGGATGACAGGCAAATCTATTGTGCAGTCCTACCGAGACACTGTGGTCTGAAGAGGCAAAACGCTTTCAGTTCCATCTTCACTTGCTTCGGAGGATCGCTCTGCAACGACCTTCGACATGCCAAACATCTTCTTGATGGTCTTGGTAAAGCAGGTCTTGTGCTCATCCGCGGAGGCATGAATGAACTCCTGGATGTGATCTCTCAAATCTGACACAAATGATGTGTTCTCAGATTTATTCCTCCGGCATGATGAAATGGCAGGTTTTACAGGCGAAGCAGATTGGCGAGAACCTTCAGACTGGGCACCACCAGACATCATCAAAGGAAACTGCAGGTGATAGAAACTTCACAGGTGAGACCTATGAAAATAATTGTGTAGTTCGTTGATCATGCTAGGCAATGCTACGAATCATTTTTTTTGTCTATAATATAACATTGTTCATGAAGGGGGCGCAATACTAACTGCGTGCCAGTGGAAGAAACGCAGCCACCACAAACTGAAGCAAATGAAAGAAATGGATCAGAGATGGATGAGAAAAGTCGAACAGGGATTCAAGAAGCGTTTGCAATGCAGCAGCAAGCAGTGTTCGCCATTACAGCTTGAAGGACTAATTTTGCCGATTGCACCATTAGCCCATTGAACAAGATGCAGATCGCGAAAACTAAATCTTGGTGACCATCTACTACCAATTGCACAGCTTTGATATGCATCTGGCTAACTAGTCACCGCACTTGTTCATATCTGTATGACTGTATCCCTCCAGGTAGAACATGAACAACGTTCATACGACCCATGGAGATGCTACTCGTATATGTACTACAGTAGCTTACCACCTAAACAAACTCAAAAGTACTAAAAATTTCAACTTGATCATGTCTTAGTGTGCGTTGATGTATCGAAGAAGGAAGCACGCAGAAGAGCCATTCCTTCTACTGACACAACAAGACGAATCAATGTAGGTGAGCTTACTGACCATTCACACAGAGTAGAGTTGCAGCCATGGTGGCTGCAGTGTGTGATTGGCTAATTAGCCACCGAGCAGGACTGTTATAACAAGAGCTGCAACAAGAGCCAAAGATCGTACAGGGGGTAAACCTTGCCGGAGCAGAGCGTAGGGGGAGGGAGACGCCCTCGCCGGAGTTTTCCTGCTTGAATCCGGAGATTCCGGGCCAGGAGGCACGGCGGCGGCGGCCGGATCTGTGAGAGCAGGAGCCGAGACGCGTAGGTGACAGGAACGGAGGTTGGAGACGACGGCGGCAACGCTGACACAGGGGCAACTGAGGCGGCGCTTGGGTCTTTATGGTCGCTGTGTTCATCGGTTTTAGGGTTTCTGTCCATGACGCAGGCCTCTTGGGCTGAATAAATCTACGGCCTTCAGAACGAAATGATAGTTCATAGTTCCAATCTTATTGGGCCTTTTCTGCTGCCTGTTGACCTAACAAAACTGAAGAGAACACATCGGCTGGGCCTAATTTTGAGTTGAGCAAACTGCAGACCGGAGAGAATTTCTTCTCGTTTTGTCAACCCTGCATTTATTGACAGCAGATATAGCCCAGCATCACGTTAGATCACAGGTTAACAAGAGGCCGGTCTGCTGCATGCATGCGTGGTACATGTTGAAACGTTGCTGTTTAGATTATTTACATCGCCAAGTCAACTGAGCCAAGCTATCTTACATATGCTACTGTGACTGCCGTTTTTTATCTGCTTCGGTCGCCGTAAATTAACCAAACAGGATATAGTAGATAACACGATTACTGTAGCACCTACTGCTGGCTATCTACTAGCTAGCATGCATATATACGCCGGATTAACAATTGCGGCCTTACTGTAATTGTGGAGGATCACGAGCAATCCACGGCGATTGAGTGTATCATATACATGCCTTGAGCTTGGCATTTGCATGGAATTCACGCATGCAGCCATGGCACTGACGTAGCCTGTACTTCAACATCTCCTCTCCTCGGTGTTGCAGCGCAGGGGCGCTAGCTAGCACGACGACGCACGCAACCAGCACGTAGCTAGGCTCGATCATGTAATTAATGGACGCGCGGTGCAGTTCTCGCATGTATCGGTTATATAAAGCCAGGTTGCCGCTTGCCAGATAGCAACCCAATTACGAATTACCCAACCGGAGTCATTATATAGTTCAAATATATAGCTGTTTTTTCATCCATAATCCACGCTCGTACCCTTTCTCGTGTCGTTGTGATGTTTAACAGGTTCTTCATTTTGCTTCTTTGATTCTAGCTTGCTGTTTTTTTATCGATCGATCGAGGAGCTTGCTGATTGAGTTAACGGTAACTAAGCTTGAACCGAAGAAAGAACTGGACAGACGAATGTGCATGCTACACTGGAACTGAGGCACGGACAGATGGACGGGATGGTGAAGATACATCAACAGCTGACAACAAACTGTCCGGCCGGCCGGCATGCATGCAACGACGTACTCACATCATGTATACAGTTAGGGGTGTTGGACGTACGGGCCGTGCAATCCATCGATCTCAAGCACAGCACCGTGCACGGAACATAGCCAATAAATATTGCGTTATTAGTTCGCCTTGATTTCCAATCATCCATAACTGCTCTCCTGTCAACGAACAAACGGCATGCTTGCTGTGCAGTCGACGAGCACGCATGCACTATGTATGCTTATATGCATGCATTGACGTGTGGACATGTAGCAGCACAAGAAAGAGAGTGACATATGTACTAATGCTACTTTGCTCGTATATACGCAAGCTACCAAGTTACCAACCGGACGCTGTTCATAACCGGTTGTCACCGGACTCGATTAATTAATTTTCTCTCACCCACACACATACATCTCCCTGGCTATATATGCACTCCCTATGCAATAATGCAGACGTATAATGATATAGGATAGCTGTTAATTTCGTCGACGACCTTGAAGTAGGGTAAAGCTTATGTATGTTCAGCAACCAATGTTGATTCCAAAATATATATTTCATGGTTTACAGCTAGTTGGGACATGCATGGAATTAAGATGTGCATGTGACCGATGCAGATATGTCACCATTAGTGACAGACGGATACTCGATCGTCACTAATATTTACTGATACAATAAGAACAAATAACAGTGATACGTAATATATTCATCACTAATATTTATTATTATCAGCCACTAATATAACTAGTGACGAGCAATAGGACAAGCCATGACGCAGGCTAGAAAGCAATTCTACAACCATCCATGTGCCACGGTGCCAGTGCAGTGTGTCATGCACGACTGCCGGGGTGAGAGTGGTAGTAGTACCTGCACATCAATTAAATCCCTTTACCTACACGATAAACCCTCCCGTCTTAAAGGTTCACCCAACTGAAAGCACATTTTGGCAGCTTTTTCGTGCAAAGCAAAGTGCATGCATGGTGTGTACAGCCGGCCTAGCACTTATATATAATAGCATCTGATTCTCGCAAAGTAGGGTAACTAATCAACCAGAACAACATGCAGTGCAGCTTGTCTGGATTAGTTTGGTGAAATTTATAAGCCCTAAATATCTGTTGTTTTACTGCCCAAAATTGGAAAATGTACCTGGCGTAAATCAGAGTAAACTAAAACGAGATATTGAGCCCAAAATGTGTCGTCTGTATATGCATCAGAATGAGAGAAAAAAGAGGAAGAATTAATGGCTCCAGCCTGCAGCATGGACCTATGCTTAACAACGCAATCATCGTCGCTTGCTGAAGATATTATTGTGTGTGTATATGCAGACGCAACACACAACTGATCGTACGTCGAGCCGGCCTGAAGGAAACAGATGCAACGATTCAATACACGGCAACCACCGTGAAAGCTACTGCCCGTGTTTAAAGGCGAACTGTTTCTTGTTGTATGTATGAGCTATATAGCTCTGCGCAGTATCTTGAGCTGAAATAAAGCATCCTGCAGGTTTGCCCACAACCCATGCCTATAGTTATAGTAAGACATAGCTAGCAACAGTCACACTTCAAACATTTTACACTAGCAAGCTTGTTTCAGAGATCGACACGCATGTCTATGCATTTTTACCACCATGCAAGCTAGCTAGGCATGCAGTATCAGTTGCTTGTCCTAACTTAGAGACAAATTCCAATGGATGGGCCTAACCTAGCATAGCCATGCATTACACAACCGAATTATGACCGTTTCTACTTAACATAAAATCAGACTTGACTATCTAACACACACGACTATTAAACATGATAATTTAATACAAACCATTTCTCATCATAGTTTAGATGTCATGTAGATATTTTTTATCTTATACGTATATTATTTAATACTATAAAAATCACTCTAGTTATTAGAACATTCAATTTACACTGCCCTTATCCACATGTATTACAGAATACACGGTTAAACATGGCAAGTTAGCATTGACCAGCCGGATGGGGGTGTGTGTATGTGTGTGTATATAGACATATATATATATATACATACATACATGTCTCTGTGTGTATATATATATCGATCGAGAAGGCCAAGCACGTACGTACAGCAGAGTAGCAGTGATCTCGTGGAGGCAGGCAGATTAGCAGAGGCACCATGCATGGGCGGAACAAGGCAAAAGCAAGGACCAGCAAGCTTGCGTCGTAGCTCTGCCTGCATGCTGCTGCGCGGGCGAGCCCTGTACGTGTTACGTTGCTGGCCATGTGACGGCGTGGGCCGCCGAGAGGAAGAAACAACTAGCTAGCCCTACTCCTCTGTAATGTAATGCAATGTGACCGCGTAATTGCCAGGTCCACACCCTTTCGAAAACAACTGCTTTCCCATCGACCCCGGCCCGAAATCATTGAGGAGGCTGCGTAGATGAGATTAGGCCAGCACAGATATCTCTCTCTTTAGCTAGCTGCTGGAGCTGATTCCATTCTGTGGTAAAATTTAACGTCGCACGCACGCACGCTTGCATCAGTGATGGTAGTATATTCAAGGAGCTGGACTAATTAGCAAGATGATTAGATGAATTAGCAAGCCGGTGCGATTAGCTTCCATGGAGTATAGTAGGTAGGGAGATGGGACTCATGGGAGGAGGAAGTGATGGGAATTGAAGCTCAGCTTACGTCGGCAGGGAGGGGGTATGACTGGCGTGGTGCCCGGCCGCCAACCGACACGTGGCAGGGGTACGGCAGGGGCCCTGCGAAAGCAACCGCCACGTGATGCCCAGCAGGGCGGTGTCAGAGCCCCGAAAGCGACGCGGCCGCGCGCCCCGCCGCCCCCTCCCTCTCACCCCTCTCCCCGTTCGCTATCCCCTTCCTCCTGCCTAACGTAAAAAAAAAACAAGCACGAGCTGGCCTGCCTCTGCCTGACCTGCGCTGCGTACGGGGCGCTAGGCTGCGAAGTTTCCAGCCGACACCCCCGCGCCCGGCACGCCCGCGACGACACGCCATGCACGCCGCCCGTCTCGCTGCATGCGCGGCACCCGACCCACTGCACCACGCCTGCACGTACCCGGCCTGCCCCGAGCACTCAAGCTGGCCCGGATAATAACAGTACAAAATATATTTACAAACGTTAGTAACACTAGAAAATATATATGTTTATGATACAAAAATATATTTACAAAAGATAATAACAGTAGAAAAGGCTCGCCGGCGAGCTAGCTAGTCTGGCGTGTATGGAGCGGACCAACCGGGAGATCGGTTAGTTAACTAATGGCCGGGCCGCTGGGCGCTGCTGCCGCGATTCTTTAGTTAGTTAATCTTAAATCTTAATGCTGCGGCGACGAGGTGAGGACGAGCGAGTGAGCGAGCGTCACGTGCGTGGAGGTGCGGAGGCAGCGCGCCACTGCGTGAGCACGAGTAGGCACGTGCCGCGGGGATTCCGGGGACCCCACGCGCGCGCGCGCACCCACCCGCTCGCCTCGGGATCCTCGTCGCCGTCACGTGATTGGATGCCGTCGCCACACTTGCATGCCCACCCGCTCCGGTGCCTTCTGCACGCCCAAGACGACGAGAATGGCCGGCGGCTCGGTTTTCACCACATCCATTATCGATCCATCTGCGACAACAGGGTGAAAAATGGAACTAGCGAATGAACGACGAGGAATGTGCTCAGCTCTCTCGCGGCTGTCGTGGAAAGAAGCTGGCCAAACCAGCTGGGGAACGACGCTAGCTCGCCGGCGTTGGAGAAGACGGCGCCGTTCCGCCGGCGCTACCGCAGGGGTGACGGCCTGGCTGTCTTGCAATGCACTGTCAGAGATGACTCTTCTTCCTGGATGGCAATTCTGACATAGGGATTAGTACACTAGCATGTTAGATTTCTGTAGAGAGATAGACTTTAGTACAGTTTTCATATTATTAGTTATTACATGTTTTATATTATAAGTTGGTTATTTTTTAAAGTCAACCTTTTCAAATTTGACTAAATTTAAATAAAAATATATTAATATCTATAATGTTAAATAAATGCACTATTAAAACATATTTCATAGCTTATTTAGTAAAACTAAATTTTTATTTAAATCACTGGAATATTTTTCTATAAAATAAATTAAAATTAAAGATATTTGACTTATATAAATGTCAAACAACTTATAATATGTAACGGAAGGAGTGATTTATTAATATATGATCGATGGTTCACATGACTATAGGAGGTACCCACATGCTCTACGTACATGACGCTTAGTCTCAATCGTAAACATATATAGGGTTGAGATCGAGGTCTCCTCTCATGCTGCATGGCCCTAACAGAAGAAACAAGTGGAATAATGTCGTGAAATGCCATTAGAAAACATGGCACCAACAAAAGCGTGTATTGGATGTTAGCTATTAAGGAACTAGATCGATCACATAATTACCTGGCAACATAAATTTTACTATCAAATCAATCGATGGTAAAAATGGTCAAAAAATCATGTGAACTGGTAAAACCGATCGATCAAAACATCGTAGAAGTGCAAACTACACACAGGCTTGAGAAGCATAAACTGCAACCAGATGCACCAGTGAAGCTGGAAATTGTCGACACGTTGGTCAGAAAATGTATTGACCGGCAGGCCGTAAAATTAACTATGCCAACTTAGGTGGCTGCTGGTTCTCCCCATGGTAAACTACACAGTGTATGGATGTAGAAAAAAAGACGCAAACGGGTGGTCCTCCGGTCGTACATAGGTGAATTAAGGGAGGCGTACAGCTAGCAAACGATATCGTACACTTCCATGTCCATCAGGAGACAACAGCACCCTGCTCCACCTCCACCCTGTGGTCCTTCGTGTGGTCACAAAACAGCGACCATCCCATCCATCATCAATTTAGCTATATGATCATATCCACTGTTTATTATGCAATGTCTCATGTCTGGGTCCATTTGCATTCGATGGTTCTCATCATGACTAATAAGAAAAAAACGGGAAAAAAACAGCTTCGGAAAATTGCTGATATTGAATTATTCAAAAAATCAGATTTTATCATTAAGGACAATGGTCCTCTGGTAGACATTAGCTGAGGAAAAAATATTCGACATGTCACCCGTATACATGTGTTATTAATTGGAGTGCCACCATAGTTGCTTTGCTTGTCTCAGAGCAACTTGGAAAAGGACTCTCGAAAAGCTCGAGTAGGTCGTGACAGCTCCTCTATCATATCGCCCCCAATTATGCAACCAAGAGGAGCTAATCCCCTTAAAATGTCACCAACTAATTAATTGTTAAAGAGATGGAGCAATTTTGGACCGTGCGTTATTTTCGCTACAGTGTAATGTGCAGGCATGCATGCACTTATCTGACATTGTATCGTAGATCCCTGTAACCACACTTCAAAATCCATTCTATGGCTCACTCAACTGTAGCTCATTTGGAAAAAAAAAAGGGAAGAAGAAAGATGAAAAAGAAGCTGTTAGGAGATATTATGGCCAAAATATAAGATAAGTTAACTATAGTAGAATGATTTTATCACATAAATCTTAATATTACTGGATTCATATATCTATAACAAAGTCATGTACCTATGACTACATGTGATCTCGTTTAGTTGTACGGGATGGTAGGGGATGGCCAAAGAGGCGTCCACGTCTCGGACCGGAGGCTAGCTAGGGGGCAGCGTGCAGAGAGCATGCATGATTGCGGTGGCGTCTGAGCTACCAGCAGCTTAACAAAATTAATTACCGATGTTAGTTTTATCCGTTTAGTTATCGTTATTTTTACAATGCTAATAACCGATTTTTATTAATCCTCTCTAACCTATCTCTCGCCTGGCCTGAGACTTGAGAGAGGACATGCATCGTCGCGAAGTTTTCACCGCTACCGAGTCACTCATCATCACGCGGCCTCTCTCGCTCGCTCTCTCGCGAACGCACAGGCCGGCGTCGCGGGACAGAACAGAGCTCCCCGCCGGCCGCATGCCTCATGCCTGCCTGCGCGCCGAGCTGGCGGCCGGTGAATTGAAGGCGAGCAGAGACACCAGCACACTGGCTGCACTGCTCATGTCTTGCAGACACACAGTAGTTTGGAGTGCTACTGCTACTGCTAGTACGTACGTACCACCGCTGCGTGGGCACTCCATGCGCCACCATGCTTCTGTGGATGACGTGCATGGTCTAGTCTCTCATTTTTTGTTGTCTCTGCGCAGTGTGCAGTGTGCACCTTCTCAGCTCCCTCACTCCTGGGAGCTGCGAATGGATTGGAGAGAGAGAGAGAGAGAGATGATAGAGCATTTGGCAACGGTGAAGAGAGTTAAGAAAAAGTAAGTGAGGGGACGGGAAAGTAAACGCGAGGAGTGGGGTGGGGTGGAGTGAGGCGCGGCAGCAGGAGGTCCCCATCAGCGCCGACACTCCACGTTGCCTTGACGTCAACCCGCGCGCCCTTTACCTGCGGTAACTACCACCGCAACCGGCGGTCCCACGCGCCATCCCAACCCCAACCGCCACTCGATCCGTAGCCTGCATGGCCACCGCCACATCCTCACCTCACCTCATCATTGATTACTGCGTCAAGACTCAAGATGGCAGACTAGCTCGTTGTGTCACAAGTGAAAGTGATTGGCATCCGGTGTAGACACAGTAGTAGATTTCTGCAGTAACATTATCGCATATGACACGCCAGCGTTCACTTATCCGAATTCTGAGGCCGGCGACGGAAGCTAATTAAGCTAGCATGCAGCTGTGCCATACACTGTGTCACTGTGCGATCTCCTCTCCACACTCATTGGCTCATCTCTCTCTCAATTTCCATTCCCAGTTTAAACGTTTAGCTTCTACCTATCCATGGAGATCATACGTGTACCTAAACAGCGCACGAAATGACCACTTGACAATATGGAGTATGTAGCTATGTGTAGCGTCTAGATCCTAATTTTCATAGTAGAAAGGGTACCGGGTATGCATAGGATCTTAGCTACCTTTTGGAGCTTTGACCAGACTCGTTTAGAATGTCAAATGAGCAAGCTGTGGGCAAGCTGAGACAGCTCACTTGAAGCTCTCGCTCGCTTGCTAGTTGTATATATAATGTATTTATCAACACGGTACCGTAATTAATGTGTCTGAGCGCTTTAAGCATGTGATTAGGGTGTGATCGCTCATAGTAGCACACCGTTTCTTTTCTCTTGAGGAATATACATGCAACCCATTACCCACGCACTTGTAATGATCAGTTCTAAGATTCTGACTCCCATAAATATCGTCTTGATATTTCTTGAAGTTTCTCTCCCATCCGTTTATAAGTGTATACACATATATAGTGTTTGTTTCAGTTGGCTAGAGAAATAAAAATTCAGGGTTTCCTAAGAAACAGGGCTATAGACTGTATTTGCTATTCAACTCTTAAGACATTCATGAGTAGTGATAGAGTCGGTGATCCTGCTCTTGTTCTCTGATGAACATGTTGCAATTTCTAGGTTTTACCAACGAACTTAGACGGATGAGAAGTCTGACATGTTAGTTAGGGGACACGAAGTGTGGTCGTCATCCATTAAATCAAGGTTGCCATAGGGCCAGCAGCCAATCGTTCATAAACCGAAACGGAGCTAGCTATCCAAAGAGTGGAAGAACTGGTACGTTGAGCTTTAAACAAGTGTCTAAAGCTAATAATTACTCCTGTTAGGTTATAAAAAAGCTGACCAGTTACTGGTGTCACCTAAAGGTTACTACTACTCCACGAGAGGGGCCAGCGCGTTAGACGACAGCTTGGCATCATTAGCTCACGTATCAATATTCCGTGTGTCAGGTGCACCATGTGTCAACATGTCTAATGTCGGAGTGGTCATTTTCAGTTCATCTTGTTGCTTGCTCTCGGTTAATTAACCACCCTCTCCTCAGCTCGTTACTGCGCGCACCACGTGCCAGTAGTAGAACTTTTACCGTACTACGTACAGTCGCGCGTACGTACGTACGTGTGTACGCATGTACACGACGTATACCTCTCCTAGCTAGCTAGGCCGACCCCGCCGTACGTTCCGATGTTTACACGGTCGAGTGATGTACACGTATGTGACGTAGGTACGTGCGTGTCGTGGATAGATACATGCATGTTTGGCCTCTACATCCGTACGTACATAGTTGAAAGCAAGCTTAGGCCATGCTTGGGAAAGCTGTCTCAGCCGTAGCCATAGAATTTATAGATGAACCGCGATGTCTAGAAGCTCAAAAACTCCATATTCTCATCTGTTATACTTTTTATTTGTTTTTCAAAATCATAAACTCCCTTAAACAAGGTAAGCTAGGCAGGTCGCTAGCGTGTTTTGAATGGATAGATGTGTACGTGTGTGGAGCGAGTTATGAGCGTACTTGAGGAAACCAAGCAGGGGGTGGTGGCGCTTGGAAGGCCTTTTACGTTAGGTACCAATCGATCCCATCACGGCATGTGCCGAGCTCCCTCGCGCGCACCGGAGCACGCATGCACGCACACACGCACGCAGGA
>KE372688.1:1257879-1280956 GCA_000418225.1 Zizania latifolia | reverse complement strand
GCGTTCATTGCTTAAAAATCTTGGTAGTTGGCTAGGAAAATTCACTATAGGAAGGAATCAAACATTACGAGCAAAGGAGATTGATCCCAAAATTCTTATAGTAGAGGTAATAATTTGATTTTGTTTTGTTTCTTTTATGTTTCTTCATTGCTTTAATGTAGTTGTATGCACAAACCTTGCATCTATTATGTATTCATGTACTTTTGTCTGTTTATTACTGCATTCAACCTTCACAATTCTGATTTTACTGCTACTTTATGATGCTGTGCCTGTTCTATTTTTAATTTGACCTTTCACTATATTTAAATATTTGATGCTAACCTTTTTATTGTGGTATGCAAAGTTTTCTGTTGGGTATAGTGGTCGGATGATTTTGTCTTGTGCTTAGCTTGCATTGGATTTGTATAGATTGTTCTAATGGTTTCATGCTGAATTTAACTGGTAGTATGATTTGTTTATGATTTATCAATTTCAAATTCCTTTTTCAGGCATATGAAAGGGGGTTGATGATCGCTGTCATTCCATTTACATCGAAGGTGTGGATTTTTATGTTGTTCTAATTTAAATAGAAATCATCCTGTTATTTTGCTTGCCATATTGATCAAATGGAGCTTTTCAGATTCTTGAACCTTGCCAGTCGAGTATAGCATACCGTCCTCCAAATCCTTGGACGATGGGTATTCTTAGCCTACTTGTTGAGATCTATAATCTACCTAATCTCAAGATGAACTTGAAGTTTGATATTGAGGTTTTTGGCATCCTTCTATCTGTTCTATTTTGTGAGGATTGATAGAGTTTGCTTGGAAGAAGTATGCCAGCTAACTGTGATTGTTTGGAGTTGTAGGTCTTGTTTAAGAATCTTAGTGTGGATATGAAAGATGTGAAACCGTCTTCTCTTCTGAAAGATCGTGTTCGTCAAATTGAAGGAAATCCAGATTTTTCAAATAAAGATGTCAGTGCATCTCAAACACCAGTGGGCGCTGAGGTTTCCTCTGGCATCATACCTACAATAAACCATGTGGAACCACAGCCAGAAATGAGTAGCACTACCCGTGCTACAAGTCTTCCAAATATGTTAAGTCAGGTTGGTTTTGTGCTTTTGTGTTTAGTTAAGATCTAAGATCTGCAAAGACTAATGTTTTTTTAATTCATGTTGGATATTTTTGTTCTACAGTATGCAGTGCCTCTTCGCCTTCCTCCAAACAGTATGGTAGAAGATGACAAGGCTGCTTTAAACATGCCTGAACAGGTTAACTCGCACAGTTTGAGCCAGGTTTCACCATCTCAAACACCATCATTATCATCGTCTTCATTTTCTCTTAGCCAGGTCCGCATTTATACTTTGTTTTCTTATATGTATTTTTTGAATTTACTTTTTTATTGTAATTGACAATAATTTTCTTGTGGTTCTTCACAGCTCATGGCGGCCATTCCACGGGCAGATATATACTTCAGAATTAATGAGAAGCTTAGCTCATTTGGCTCATTGCAATATAGCAAGTATGTATTTTCAAGATAATGTCAGCTTACATTTGATCTTTTACTGTCTGTCTTTTAACATTTTTTATCCTCATAGAATCATGGATATGGCTTTGGATAAGGCTATCAAAGAGATTATAGGCCCTGTCATTCAAAGAAGTGTTACAATAGCCAGCCGAACAACCAAGGAACTTATTCTTAAGGTGACCACTGACCACCATGGACATGCTAGCCATCCATCCACAACAGCTATTTTTCTTGCTTTTAGAAAAGTTTCTTATTTGCTTCCCCACAGGATTATGCAATGGAAGCTGATGATAGTGCCGCATCTCGCTCTGCACATTTGATGGTTGGCACTCTAGCTGGAAGTCTAGCTCATGTTACATCCAAGGTACTTCTGCTTCTGGTTTCTGATATTTAGTTTGCTGGTGTAGCATCATTTTCAGCTTGTTATTTAGTTCTATTCATGTTTGGATCCCATGTATGGCAGCATATTCATCTGTTTCATCTTTTCTACAGGAGCCTCTTCGCGTTGCTTTATCATCTCATCTTCGCAGTCTTATTCAGGGCATAACTAATAACAGTGAAACCACTGAGCAGATTATTCATATTCTAATCAATGATAATCTGGATCTTGGATGTGCCCTAATAGAGACTGTTGCCACACGCAAGGTGGGTCTCTACCACTTTATTAAGTTTGCTGGTTCTTCTTTGCAGTTGGATTTTTTTCGCTTCCATAGGTGTTATGTTGTTCATGTAGCCAACAATTTTTTGTTATGTGAACCACAATTTGCCTTTTATCTTTGCTTCTGAATGTATAACTGAGAAGCAGTATTGCAGAAACTATGGAAATTTTATGTTGCACTTTGATGACATCAATAACATACGTGCAGGCTGTTGAGATGATTGATGGGGAAATCAAGCAGCCCTTTTCCCAACTAAGGAGACAGAAAGAGCCACTTGGATCTGCATACTATGATGCTTTTCCTTACACTCAAAGTGTTAAGCGTGTTCCAGATGCTCTTTGTCCGAAGACTGCTGGCCATTTATCTGTTGCCCAACGACGAGTGTATGAGGTGATGCAGTGGAGCAAATATCTCTTTATCCAGCAAATTATGTGGCTCACTTTATTTGACTGTCTGCATCTTGCTTCACTCTTGATTTTAGGACTTCATAGCTGTATGGCACAGTCAGAGTAGTCAAAATGCTGGTGCTTCAACTGCTGCTACAGCAGTGACAGTTGCTCCAAGCAATTCCAGTGCACCTCGAGTTTACAGTCCAAATTCAGCACTGATGGACTCCAGTAGTTTTTCCACTCTCCATATTGCTCCATTCGCACCTGCAGGTCACTCAACAGAACTGGTACATGAAGAATCAGATCGCAGTGCTACACAACTTTCAAGGTAAACTTACCTGGATTTCTTTGATTTGATTACTTGTATTGAAGCACCTGTTCTGAAACATTGGGCATGTTCTGTCTTCTGCAGTGTTCCTGCCAAAATTGGTATCACTGACACATCGACCCAAGTTGTTGGAATCACAAATGTTGCATCTGTTTTTCCGCCTATGGTTCCCAGTGACCTTCCAGTGGGTGAACCAGTAACTGCGAATAAAGTCAGAATCTCTTGTAATTACTGGAAGTAATGATGCTGATGTGTGTTTTCTTATACCTGCAAAATTCTGTTACCAGGATCTTGTTTCCTCAACACCGCTTTCACCTATGACTGCTGTTGATCGGATGGGATCTGTTTTTGTGGAACCTTTGAATACTGGTGATGCACTGGAGAGATACCAACAAGTTGCACAAAAGGTACAAATATGTTTTAGATTGAATGATAGTTGTATTTAAATTTGTCTAGTACCTTTGAGGAATTACATGATATGTGTTAGCATTTTAATCCCTAAAGGAACCCATAAATGGATAACTTATTGCAGTATTTTTCCATAGAATCCTGTTGAATAGGTCAAACTTTGCATATCAAAAGTGTGATATATGCAGTCTTCAGCCAAAAATTGCTAGTATTTTTATTTGTTGTGGTAAAGTGCCCATTGGTTTGGCTGAATATGCATTCTGCATTTACGGTCTCTCACACCTTTTGGGTGATTATGTCATTATGGAACTTTGACATTCTATCTTTTACCTTTCAGCTGGATGCTTTGATTGCCAAGGATGGTAAAGATGTGGAAATTCAGGTCAGCTTTGTTGCTACCATTTCTTTCCAGGGATTTTTCTCTTTTTTTAGTTATTTATTTTTTACTAGATTCATTTTTTGTGCGTTACCATTTCTCAATGTAATGGACTAACGGTGACATTTATGTTGGCCTATTTCTGTGTTCAGTCTGTTATTGCAGAAGTTCCTGACATCTTACTCAGATGTGTAAGTCGGGATGAAGCTGCATTGGCTATTGCACAGAAGGTCCGCCATAGTTTTTTATTTGTATTCTAGGATTTGTTGCACTCTTTCTCACTGTAGCTTGAATATTGGGTATTTTGGTTGCAGGTTTTCAGAAGTCTGTATGATAACGCATCAAATAGTACTTACGTCGTATGGTTACTAGAAGCTTTAGTTGCGATACGTGATATTTGCAAACTTGTCGTCAAAGAGTTAACAAGTTGGGTATGTTCCTGAACCACTGGTAGTCATTGCTAACATTTGATATTGTTGTCTTTTCTTGTATACTTAGGGTTGCATGTTGTTTATTCATACGAGTTATTTCATTTTAGAGCAAGTTTTATCAGTACCATCACACAGACTTAAACAACATGGGAATTACCATCGTAGAAGTTTCATGTTGAAAAAGACCATCACGAACAGCCAAAAAATACTTGAAAATACTGTCTCTGTTACTTTATCTGTCCAAATAAGCTTTTAAAGCCTTTTTGGAGTGAAGATTTTGTAAACACCAACAATTTTCTTTCTCTTCTATTTATTACTTTTTGAGATTTGTTAGTTATATCTTTCTATAAGAAACTTTCGTGAGGGGTCCTTTAACTGGTAAGACAGTGGCACCTTTGCCAAAGTTATCTTGCACAAACAGTTTGGTCCATCTAGCTTTGAGGTCAATTAGCTAAAAGTGCTTCCTTGATGTTACCTAGAGGCCCGAGACATGTGGGTCATTTAGATGGATCAGCCATGTAACCACAACCATCATTTTGCCACTCTTGTACTATTGCACACGCACTATGAGCTATGTAAAAATAGAAAAACAGTCACATCAACACACTTTGCTTATGCATAGATATGCTAGTTGAATTTATTTCAAATAAATGTAATTAGGTATCAAGAGGCTCATTCCTAATAATTTCGGGGAAGGGGATTCGTGGTGTTATTTTCTCTTGCTCTAGAAGGTGATGTTGACTGGTGTTAAAAGTTATGCTTGTTTCTAGATCATGTTCTTTTACTAACTTAATTTTTGTGCAGGTAATATATTCTGATGAAGATAAGAAGTTTAACATCAACATAATTATTGGTTTAATTCGTTCTGAGCTGCTAAATCTTGGGGATTACAACATTCATTTGGCGAAGCTTATTGATGGTGGAAGAAACAGTAAGTTGAAAATGTACTTGAAAGATCAGTTCTTGTTTAACATGGACAATGCTGTATGTTTGTTATAGATATACTGGCATTATTCTAGAATGTATTTAGTGAAAAGTTAGCCTGTATTGATGAAACTAATGAGAGAAAGAAGTGACAAAATTTTTGCATAATTTCGCCTATTGCCCAATGATCAGGTTGCTGAAGTACCTGACTTAGCTAACCCTAACCCTAACCTGCTGCTACAGTACCGCGTGGTACTGTTCACGTGGTAGTGTGATACTATTCGTGCCTATGACAATTTGGATTATAAAATTCGAAATGTTGCTGAGCCTATTTGTTACTGATTTTTTTCTAAATGGTTTTGTGAATCGAAGTATTTGGTTATTAGCAGAATAGATCATGCAATGCATGACCTTGGGCCTAGAATTTCTAGTGTCCAGCATAAAAAAGGGCACCAGTGTAGCATCTGTTAGAGCCTATGAAAAAGCATGCAAACAACTCTACCACTTTGTTTCAACCATTTTAACCCATCTATAGTACCTGAATGGTGGTTAATTGTTTGACAAATTTCTTAAGAAAGCACAACCTATGTCTACCCTGCATGGCCACATTGAAGACTGGTGATGGGGATCATGAAAAGTCAAATGCTATAATCGCTGTCTATGTTAGATGGACAAGGGCTAACGAGTTTATCTTGGTGCTTTAGCATAATTAAGAGAATTTTCCTATAATAGACTGTTTCCATTACAGCTCAATATTGAAGGGCTTATATTAATAAATACATTGGAAGTAGAAAATGAAAGGAAGTCAGATTTTGAAGCTAAGCTATCATAATTTTAGAATTTTTGTTGGAGAGTTTTCATGTTTGTTTTTTATTCATTCTCAGAGATTGCAACAGAATTTGCTATATCACTTGTCCAGACATTGATTACCCAAGAATCCATTAACATCTCTGAGGTTTATAATGTTGTTGATGCATTATCAAAGGTAAGCAATTTATTATCAGATGTTTTATTTGGCTGGCCCTATGACCATCTATTTGGCTTGTGCATATGCTATTTTGCAGCTTGCAATTAGGCCCAGTTCTCCTGACTCCCTGCAGCAGTTGATTGAAATTGCGAGGAGCTTTGCTGCCATGAAGGATGAAAATGTTAGGCAATCAAAGGATAAAAAGGTCTGGAGATTGATAATTGGTCATTCCCTCCATTGTTTTAAATGTTTTTGACTTAATAAGTTACACTTGATTGTTGTCAGGTTTTATCCGGCCGTCCTTTGATGAACAAAGAAGAAAATAATGCTAATGACATTGCATTCACTGATGCTGTTGGTTTTCAGGAAAAGGTCTATCAAACTTACCATTTTAGTTTTCATTGCGGATTTATCATGCTTGCTTGGGATTTAGTCTACCTCAACTTGCTTGGGATTGAAAGGCTTTGTTGTTGTTGTGGATTTATCGTGCTCTTGAAACCATCAGATAGAAGTAGAACAATGCGTGCAACATGTGTCTTAATGCGACCATACATTTTAGTGCAATCTACTAGCCAATCAACAGTTCTGCACAGGATCATTCATTTTTTTTATCCACATGGATAGAATTTGTGCCACATAGTTGAAACATTTGAATGCCACCTCCCATAGAATAATTAATGTGTTGCCGAACTCGATTATTTCAACCCAATTATCCTGCAATAATCCCTAATCAAATTTGTCCATATTTCCAAATGAGTTTACATAAGTGCATCATATTCCCCTTCAAGTAGTTTTGTCGTTGATATTGTTTATTGGGTCAATATTTTCATCTTGCATATGTGTAGTACTGTAGTGTTTGTGCACATGTGCTAATAAAAACAGACAATCTAGGTGTGCAATTGTGCATATTATGTGGTTTTGCACAAGTTACTTGAGATGTTTTTCTTTGCTAGTATCTTAATAAGTTAAGACTGTTTAGTTTGATTAGATGGATATATTAAAATAACAAATCTTGTAGAATGCTATCATCAAATTTTCTGATGCTAGCTGTGGATATTCTTTGTACACTGGGGTTAGAGAGCTTGTACTTTTTGTATGGAAATATTGCTTTGCATCTGGTTAAATTTCCAAAATAAAAAATTAAATATGTAGATTCACATTTGGTTAAATTTCTTTTTAAAATAACTGTTTTAAATATATTCCTATTGCATATATTTCCAGTTTCAATATTTTTAAAATCATTGACATTGAAATTTCTACTCCATAGAATGCTAATACATTATTTTGATGATGCACAGGTCGCCGTATCATTCTCTGAGTGGTGTAATATATGTGATCATCCAACTATGGGTGATTCAGCATATACTCATTACATTGTGCAGCTGCAACAGGATGGCTTGCTGAAGGGAGATGATTTGGCCGACCGCTTCTTCTATATTCTCACTGTGACTCTTCTACCCTGTATTATTTTTTCTAATGGTCTCTATGATAAATGGATGCTAATATTTTTTAAAAATTTCCAGGAACTTGCTGTCGCACACTCTGTAGTCTCTGAGCAAGTTGTTGCTCCTGGTGGACTTTCTCAGCAGCTAACCCAGCAACTCCATATTTCATACTTCTCGATTGATTCATATTCAAAGCTTGTGGCGTTGGTGGTCAAGGTATATTGAATGCTACTCTACATATGTTTTTAAATAATTTGGCCAAAAATCTTAATGGATCTTCTATATTTCATTACATTAAGAAAAAATTCCATGTGCAAAGAGCTCAAAAAGAGTTTGCCTCTAGCCTTTTTTCTTACTTCCTGCTGCTTATACTTGGTGGGGAAGTGTGTGTGAAATGTATAAAGTAGTGTAAATTGTGCAATGGATACAAGAACTTGGCAAGTGGGTGCGATTTAGTACAATAACTTGGAAATTGAGCTAATCGGTGTAATAACTTAGCTAGATGGTGCATTTTTTATCAATATATGTGCCTTGAAGAATTTTTTATCATGTCAGAAGTGCATACAAGCAAATGGCGCACCATGTGAAGCCAGCATACTTGATCTGAACTGTTGACAATTTTAATAGAAATATGAAGGCATTTTACCAGATGAGGTGGAGTACCAGCTAGCTATTGGAAATCAGTTAAATATATGGAAGAAAGTCAAGTAAATTATAATTATAATCATATAATGTAATGGTGGTGGTGCTTAGTCCTTCAAATGAATTTTTAGTTAAATATAACTTTTATAGCCAAGTTGTTGCACTGTTTAGTTCAGTTTTCAAGTTATTGTACTAAATCGCATTTGCTCGCCAAGTTCTTGTATCCATAGTGCAATTTACTCTATAAAATACATACACTCATACCATAACACCCATTTTAGAAGAAATTTTACATATGCATAACATTTAATTTTGAAGAAGCTATATCTGAAGTGGAAGTGCCTTGCTGGCACAACCATTTATGGTGAAATTTAAATATATCGCTATGATGTACCTGATTTCTTTAGCATAGACTGTTCCTGTTGCTAAAATGGCTATGACTAACATATTGCATTTGTTTCTGTAAGTGTTTTGATATTTTTATTAAGAAATCACATGGACTTGTTTGTAAGTTGATGTTATGGTGAAAAGCGTTTATCTACGAACAATGATGAACTTAACTTTTGTGGGAAATGCCAATCTCTTTTTGGTACACTGTACTTACTGTATTATTTATTGTTTTTTTCAGTACTCCTCCGTGGATCTAGGACCGAATAAAGGCAGCCTTCTTAATAAGGTCAGTATTACCTTGTTGGTGACTCTTTGGGATTTTATATTGGCATTGCCATTAAGTTTTCCTTCACTTGTTCTGTGCAGATTCTTTCTGTCATAGTTAGGGCTATTCAGAGAGATGCTGAAGAAAAGAAAGTTTCTTTCAACCCACGGCCATATTTTCGATTGTTCATAAATTTGCTAAGTGATCTTACTACTTCTGATCTTCACCATGATAGTGCTAACTTTCAGGTACATGCCATTGCATGCTTGCTTTTATAGCCAATTCTATATGCTTGTAAAATTTTCAGATTTGCGTGGCTTGTTTGTACCACTTATTTTTGATAACAGTTAGATGTACCAGGTTTTGACTGCATTTGCAAATGCATTCCATGTACTTCAACCCTTGAGAATTCCTGCATGGAGGTATGTCACTAACCTTTTTCCACTTGTTACTCATTCTTTGTGACCACCACCTCTTTTTGTTACATTCTTTGTAGGTGCTTTATAATATTTTTTTCCAATCCCTTTGATTCTGGTTGAACTTTTCAATTTTTTATTAGCACAGTTGGCAGTACTATTTCTTGCTTTGAACTTCATGAAATGCTACTTAGTATTTCCTTTTTCAACTATGCAAATGTCATGGGCGGAAACCATAACGGGATAAACAACACCGGGAGGATAGCCGGGCAGCGGCAGCTGCTAGGGATGAGAGGTAGACTTGGGTCGGGGAGAGGAACATTGGGGAGAGATTAGATTAATTCTTTCTTGCTTCCTCCTGAATAGAGATACAACACATCCTTATATAGATGGAACTGATTTGATCCTCAAGTAAAGACTTAATCTAATATAATCTTACTTTTTAAGGACTTAATCTGATCTAATATAATTTTACCTTTTAAACTAGCAAATCTCTAATTTGCTACAGTACCCCATGGGTACTGTTTATGTTACAATACTCACGCTGGTACTGTTCCTATGGGCTGGGCTGGGCCTGCCCAATACCCATGACAGCAAATTAAAGAATGTGCATAATAGTGGAAAACAGTGTGACTGGTTTGATTAATTATCTAGCCCTTGAATTATATGATGTTAATTGCAAACATGCATACCTTCTTGTTTGGTTTGAGGTATAGAATTAGTTGGTTCATAACTACGTTGTTTCACATGTCACAGTTTCATACAAGATGAAGAAATATAAGGTTATTACAACAAAAAATGTGGATGAATGCTTGTTCTAGGATAATTGTAGGACCTAAATCAATTTTTAATAAAGGACAATGCTGTATTGTTACTAAGAAACCACATACAGTTCTGTACATGTATTCCTTTTGTAAATCATATCTTGTTTTGTTGCTTGTCTTTAACTAAGTGTGTTTTCCCTCGTGTAGTTTTGCTTGGCTTGAGTTGGTAAGCCACAGAAGCTTCATGCCAAAGCTATTGCTGTGCAATTCACAAAAGGGCTGGCCATTCTTCCAGAGGTTGCTTGTTGATTTATTCAAATTCATGGAACCATATTTGAGAAATGCTGAACTGGGACCGCCCGTAAGTATAATTCCTGCATTTTCATTTACAGCTGTTTGGTACATGGTATGTTGTATTCTGACATTGGTGCACTATTCTTTCTTTTGTAGATACACCTTTTGTACAAAGGAACCTTAAGAGTGCTACTTGTGCTGCTGCATGACTTCCCTGAGTTTCTTTGTGATTACCACTTCAGTTTCTGTGATGTGATTCCCCCAAGCTGCATTCAAATGCGTAATGTTATTCTTAGTGCTTTCCCACGCAATATGAGACTTCCAGATCCCTCTACTCCAAACTTGAAGGTGTTTTTACTGTGAATACATAACACTGTACTCCAACCCCTAGCTAATAAGCGTTTAATCAGGTTAAGCAATCTTTTGTAACACAGATTGATCTTCTAGCTGAGATTTCAATAGCTCCAAGAATCATGTCTGATGTGGAAGGTGCCTTGAAGTCAAAGCAGATGAAGACTCAGATTGATGAGTACCTCAAGGTGAATAACAATTGCCACGGCTGCTATTTTATTTTATGAACTTCCAAGGGGTACATGCATTTCTCTGGTGTAACAGTGGTTTACAGTGTCTCTACTAGTCACTCATTTTAACTGAGGCATTCAGAAAGTATATTGTTTAAAACTACAAAATCAAGGATGTAGATGATATTTCCCCTCACTTGTATCCATGCAGAGACCAGAAGGCTCCTTTTTAACTGATTTGAAGCAGAAGTTACTTCTACCTCAAAACGAAGCAAATATTGCAGGGACTCGTTACAATGTCCCTCTAGTTAATTCACTTGTCCTCTATGTGGGCATGCAGGTCAGTTTCTAAATCTACCATAGTACCATTTGCTAAGTTATGTTCTGTTAATAATGAGGTTTTTTTTTATCTAAAGTGCTATGAAATAATTTATAAAATTTTTGCCAGTCTTGCGTCCAACTGGCCAAGCAATCTAATATCATGTGTTTAACCAGCATTTATCATTTTTGGATCCTTTTTATGCCTTTCCCATTTTTTGGCAATGCTAATTTAGTTGAGTTTGCCTATTGCATGCCCTGTACCATGTTTTGAGTGGATGCACCAAATGATATGGATCTCACAAATTGTTGTCTTCTAGTGGCTAAACTTTTTTTGCACTTTCTATAACATTCTTGAGGTCCTGAGGACTCGAAGTTGATATTTAAAATGTTAACTGCAGGCTGTGCAACAATTGCAGCTTAATAAGGCTAATGCATCCGCGTCAGCACAGCAAATGAACCAAAGTCCTCCACTGGATATTTTCCAGATTGAAACAACTACTGAGGTCTTCAGAAGTGTTGTAATGAATTCAGATACAGAAGGTCGCTATCTCCTCCTCAATGCTATTGCCAACCAGCTGCGCTATCCAAACAACCACACGCACTACTTTTCCTTCATAATTCTTTATTTGTTTAATGAGGCAACCCAGGTATCAGATAATTATAATTTTGGTTTTGTTGCATTTGCATGCAAGTAGTCTCTCCTTCTGATGAAGTTCAATTTGAACTCACAGGAAGTTGTCCAGGAGCAGATAACAAGGGTTCTTTTAGAACGCCTAATAGTTAACCGCCCTCACCCGTGGGGATTACTTATTACTTTCATTGAACTGATAAAGGTATGCTACCAATGACAATTTTCATTAAGAGTTGAATTCTGGATGAAAAGGTTTAACAGACTTGCTTTTCTTCAGAATCCACGCTACAGCTTTTGGGCTCGATCATTTACTCGCTGTGCACCTGAGATTGAGAAGCTATTCGAGTCTGTTGCAAGGTCTTGTGGAGGAAAAGCTGGAGATGATGGAGTTGGTCTCCCTGATAGTGGCCATTAAAGAGGGCTTGATTTTTTGAATTAGTTCCTGTACATTTTGGACTGCACGTTTCCTGCTCCTGATATCGAACAGTTCAAACATAATCGGCAGTCTTACATTTAACCTTTTCTTCTGTTCGGTAGTTCGATTTCATTTAATTGTAAGTTGGCCGTGTATATGACGAATTATCTATTCTTCTTTGGTCATAATGGCCGGATGAATGTTGTTGGTCATTGTTTGTTAGGGCCTTTAGTAAGGCCTACAAAGAATCTAGATGGGCCAATTTTTTAAGGTGATCAACCATTGGACTGCGTTAAACTGGGTTGGGCATTTATTTGCCAGAAGTGCATGTATGAGCCGCTACTAGATTTTTTTAATAATCTTTTTTAATCAAAATTACAATTTTGGGTCAGTTTATCAAATGTAGCTAAATGGAAGGTCGATAGGGCGTGTCGACCTTCTATTTGCCGTTGGGAATCTAGGTTTGGTGGGATGCTTTTTTTTTAATAAAAAAGTACAGTTTACTACTTTTTATTATCACGAAAGTTTAAATAACCTCCTAAATAATTTTATCGTTTAAATAACCTCACAAATTTTAAAACCAGTGTACTATGCAACTATCTGTCCGGTTTTGTTGACATCGCACGCCGTAACAGTTGTTTTCGCTGACTGGGACCACATGTCACCTGTTGACCTAGCCGACTGGATGGATGTTGTCCAGAAAACCCCCATGCTCGAATAGAATGCCATCTCTTATGCTCCTCTCAGCCGACAAAGCTAGGGTTAGGCATCAGCTGTGGCGATGGCGAAGGAAGCTCGTAGCTCAAGTTGGTGGTCAGATGCTCGCGGTGAAAGTGCTAGTTGGACGTCGAGGCCGCCGCGGGTATTGTATAGGGAGAGGCCGCTAGATTATCAGCCCCCATCTGTCGTATTTCAGTTGAATCCATTGCTAGTACCTGATTTCGTTCAAAGTTGATTTTTCGGGTTAAAATTTTTTTGTGCAGGACAATGGCTACACGTTCTATCGATGGCACGATGACCCGCTGAGTCTGTTCCTAAACGAGTTGTTAAGGGATTTGAGGGATACTGCCAACGCATTAAAGGATGAGAATGTGCATTTGGTCAATGTGGACGAAACAAACACAACACTTAAGGAGCGTGAACATGAATTGCAGGATTTGAGAAAGATGCTAAGGAAGAATGAGAGTAAAATCAGTAGCATGCAGGTTGTGCTGAACAAGAAAGTTAGGGCAAACATGTGGTGTTCATCTATGTTTTTCATATGTGTTGTGTTAGTTGTTGTACTGTTAGTATTTGGAATGATGTATGAGCTTACAGCTGGTTTGTAATCATGTGAGAAATATGTGCCTTGGTTTCTAATCATGTCACAAGTACTTGATCAGGGTGTCTAAAACAACAATTAGAATGAAGTTACATTTGCCTCCTTGGATTTGATAAGTGCAATGCATCAGTAATTGTCATAAAAGGCCATCTGCCAACGAATTTACACATATTCATGACACCCTAGATTTTTGGGCCGAGCTGGATTTGAACTAGCGTAGACATATCGTCAATGAATTTACAGTCCGTCCCCATTAATCGTTCGGGCATCAACCCAGGAAGAATTTTTCTAGGTTTTTTTTGATAATCTATGATTAACCTCCTTTCATAAATACTTCCTACCCCCAATACTTCCTACCCCCAGGGGAAGTTGAATCCCCGCCGCCTCCTTGAAAGAGAGATGTCCTGAACCACTAGACAATAGGGGCATCACTAGACGATAGGGCCATTCACAGTAACAGTTGGAACAAAAGGCTATCTGCCATTTTAACATGTACCAATATATGTCAAAACAAAGCTAACACACACTAAACATGTACTCTCTCTGTCCTAAATTATAGTCATTCTACACTTTGACGCATTTATTAAGATGTAAGGAAAAAAGCTCAAACTACCTCTCAATTAGTACTTCAGATAGGGGGTAAAATAGAAAGATTTAGGGGGAAAAGTTATAGAAGTTATAATATTTAGGACAAAATTTGAATGATAAAAATTGTTGTATTTTGGGACAGAGAGAATACTATTTTACATCCAAAACACACAATAAACATAAATAGCCTCATGTATTCTTCTTCCTTTATGCCTTCTTGCTTGCTGTCTTCTTACTTGATGGCTTGCTTTCTTGAGTATTGGCTTAAGTACATTTATGAGTGCTTTCTTGTGTTTCTCTTGTACAAGTGGCCTTCTTGTTTGGTCCAGAATAGTCCAAAATCTGTATGAAATATGGTGAGTTGTCAAGACAAAACATAAGAATGAAAATAGCTTTGTATTAGGGCTTACCTCTCTAGCTCCCTTAAGAAATTTTTTATTTCCCTTAGATTGTGGACCACAAGTTCTACTATTGTGCCCAGTTTGCTTACACTTACTACACTTTATCAGGTTTCCTACCTTACTGGCCTTTGTTGCCTTCTTGCCTTCACCACTCTCTCCTCCTTTTCTTTCTAGGCCTACCTAACATCTTCATATAGGTAGATGGTTTTGGCTGCTTTGAGTCAATTGGCCACTGATCCTTTCCCTCCATAGGTATCAAGTAGTGCTCATATGTCTTCTTGTACTCACATACTAAATAGCACTATGCTATGTAGTCCTGTAGATTCTTGGAGCTTAGTGCAGAGATGGCATGAGCACATGGCATACCAGACAGTTGCTAGTACCTGCAGGAATAGGTCATCTTAATATCCACTGAGTACCTCTTGTCTAGTTGCCTAATCTCAAAACCATCTTTGCCATTCCAAATTCCTGTGCATTGCTGTGATTAATCAATCAATCCATTCAACTTCTTTAGAATGTTTGGACAGATCCTATTTTGCCATTTTGCTGGCTTGCTCCTATTCTACTGAATCCTCAGGTAGACCTTTGTCCTGATACCCACAAACATTGAAATGATTGAAAGAGCCCTGATGTCACAGATCTAGTTGTTGAAACTCTCACACATATTGTTGTCTAGACTGTAACAATTAGACCCAAGATTGAACCAAGCTCTACTCCAATGCTTAGGGTTGGTGTTTATCATGTCCAGGAGTCATTTGTGCCAGTTTTGCTCTACGAAGTTAAACCATGGCACACTTGATGCTTTTGCACATATCCAGAATGGCTTCTGAAAATCCTGACATCTGTATTTCTTTCTCCAGTTAGCATATATGTATGTGCCTTGTACACATTCTGTGCTCAATTGCTGGGAACATTTTAGCTATAGCATTTAAAAGACACTAGACATAAGCAAGTTAAAAGTTAGCACAAGCAAGTAAAGCATAAATCAGGAAACATAAAAGCAAATAGTCGGCACTTTCTGTTGGTCAGATATGATAATCTAGCCATAGCCTAGAATGGAAATCCCCATATCTCTCTGTAAGAGCCCAAAGAACCAAGTCCAAGAGTCTTCGATTTCTTTCTTCACTACTGCTCATGCAACTAGATATATCTGGTTGTTTGCATGTCTACCTACAGCACAAATAAGCTCACCATTACATGCTCCCTTAAAGAAACAACAATCAACCCCAATAAGATTCGGAATCACAATGCTACTATACGCATCCAGAGGAGTATTCGGAATAATATTCTTATATAATCCATTTTTGCGCGGGGTCTTACTAACAGGACTTCGCTGCACGAGACAAGTATTCGTCGAAAAGCTAACGTCACCCGGTATTTTCATACCCTTTTGGGGTGGTATATCCCCTTACAAAGTCTAAGGGGTAGCAATGAATCCCTTTTTATAAGCCTCAAAGCACACATAGAACCTCTAAAATATTGGATTATTGTTATTAGGATCCAAACATACAACACATGTGCTTTCTAGGTTGCTCCTAAGTATTTCAACCTGGTACTTAAATATTTTTGCATATTCACCCCTACATGACTCAAATAGCCTCTTCATGACAGTACACTTTGCTTTCTTGACCTTGGATATATGCACATCTACACCCATCTCAACTGGAACAGTCTCCTTTATATCTTGTAGCTTCTAAGATGGGTTTGCCCTGATCACATGCTCATATCTGTCAGCAATCCTAGTGGATGTGACCAACCTGTTATCTTTCCTTTGAGGGCAAATGTGCATATTATAGGAGGTCTTCACCTTGAAACCTTAACTGTATTTGGAACCAAAGATTAACCAGGGACAACCCTTCTATGAACATCTGGCTCTGATCCTTCTTGCCTCATCCTTTGCAAATGAGATGTACCTCCTAGTATCTAGACCACACTTGATCAATGCCTCCTTGAACTACTCTTCTAGTAAAAATCATTCCAACAGAGAACCTAGGAGTACTTGCAGTGTGGTCATACCTTTCACTCCTACTCTTCTCCTGACTGCTTCACCCACATCATCATCATCATAGCTAAATTCATCACTACTGCATATGTTTGGGGATTATCATTTCTAGGGGAGTTTCCATATATAAGGGACTGTCATCTAAATTCTTAGATTTGTAGGTTACCCCTTTCATGCTCTACAACAGTTCTGGCCGGATTTTTCCTCTAGGTCTTTGCATTTGCCCTAAACTCATTTGCTTCTTCATCCTCATCAGAACTTATAACATGTACTTCACTCTCAGGCATGTCATCTCTAGGTGTATCCTCAGATGTACTCTCTTGCTCTTCAACATAGTCTTCATCTTCATCTGCCTTTGTTTCATCAGGTTTGTCTTCCTCCTTGTCCTTATCTGTCATCCTCTTGAGGAGAGTGGACAAATGTCCACCTATGCTCATTGACAGCATCCTCCCCTCTTACATTTATAGCCTTCTTCCCTCCTACATTATCAACATCCTCCCCCTAGATAGCCATCCTCCTTCCCACTATCCATATTGGCAGCCTCTCCTCCTATATTTTTATCCTTACTTTTTTAAGGTGTACACCTGAACATATATCTCTACAACTCCACCCTCTATAATGCAGACTACTATATACTTGCAAGTCTCCTCATCAAAAAACTCCCTCAGACCAATTGGAATGTAGTCCCCAGGAAATAACCAAAAGTATTCAACATTGTCCTCATCACCCAGTTCAACTACATCATCTAAAATAGCTCTGAGTTCTTCAATTAAAATTGTCTCTCTTTATGTATGCCATCTCAACCGCACCCCCAAAATACTTGACTGAATTATCAATTTCACCAAAGCATCCACCAAAGTAAAATCTAATTGACAGCCATTCTAGTGGATCCACTATGTCGAACTAAACCCTAGAATCATGTGACATGCTGACTATGAGTACCAGCGCATGCTCTCAACCAAACAAACCGAACAAAAATGTAACCCTAGTCTACAAGGTCATGCTGATTTCACATTGGCCTATGGGGAGGGGAACACACCTGGTGTACATCGTCGAGCCCGACGCATGCTTCCACACCGCGATGACACTGGGAACTCGTCGTCGCAACCCGAGCCCTAACTGCCGCCGCCGCCCGAGAGAGAGGAGCACATGAGATAAAAGAAGATGGGGGCATTTTGTTTAGGCGGAGGGGTTTTTCGGACAACATCTATCCGATCGGCTAGGTCAGTAGGTGACATGTGGTCCCAGTCAGCGAAAATAGTCGTTACGGTGTGCCATGTTAGTGAAACCGGACAGATAGTTGCACAATGTGCTAGTTTCAAAATTTATGGGGGTTATTTAAACGGTAAAATTGTTTAGGGCTTATTCAAACTTTTACGATAGTTGAGTGTAGTAAACTATACTTTTTCCTTTTTCCTTTTTAATTAATTTTGGAAGAACTTAGCATTCAGAATCAATTCTACTAATTTGGAATTTGTATGTAGTTCGAATAGCACACTAATAGATAAAAGTAAGTCTGATAGCATTTATTTGTCACACAGTTATCCAAACACACCTTTCCATTGTCTAGTCTTAGACTCTTAGTTCTTCGTCCCAACAGTTTTAGTGTTATCGTTCCATCTTCGTTCCAATTCAAGTTTGACTCAACTTTAAGGTATGGCAACTCTACCCGTTTATGGATAAAAACTCTAATAGGTATGATCCTAATATCATATCCGATCGCTATTATATCCGATGGGTAAACAGGTACGGATATGACTATTGATACCCATTTATCCGATAATCCTAAATATAAAAAACAATCCCAAACCTTAGCCCCTTTTTCTCCCTTCTCTCTCCTCTCTCCACCTCTAGCCTCAGCCACCCACCTCTCCCTCTCCCTCTCTCTCTCATAGATCCGATGCAGGCGTAGTGCCATCTCACACAGTCACGCCGACGTCCAGCGTCGCCCCGCGCCGTCCCCACTACCCTCCCGCTCTGTCCCCACCCCACATCACCCTTGCTGTTGTGGCCAACCCTCGACAGCCAGCCCCTGCCACCTCCTCTGACTAGCCTTCGCGCTGGCCCTCTTGCTGGTTCCGGGCCCTGGTGCTAGCCCCGATGGCGGATGATGACCCCTCGCTCCTTCCTCTCCACATGGTTGCGCCGCCATGAATCGAGCCGCCACGCCCTTTCGATCCCCACTTCACGAGTAAACGGGTATAAGATATACGGCTCTCGTGGGTGACGGGTATGGGTATACACTACCTGTACCCATTATACCCGATTGCTACCCCTACTTAGCCTCCCTTACATGTCCTCTTCATTCTGTAACGTTCAATAAATTTGACCACGTGAAATGCTAATAGATACTTTATCAACATGACACTTCCTAAAATTATAACCTACATTATTCATGAGTGGGTTGTCAATCCAAATTTTTTCGACCATTATACTATAATTATACTAAATTACTAGATAAACATACTTCCTAAATTATACTAAACCACCAAACTAAAATAACTTATATGGGCCACCTTACCCGCCACATGGACCTCCCTTTACTTAGTGGTCCACATAAAATCGATTGCATGAGTTGTCCATTATAGTGGGCCTCAATTTTAAGGTAGGCCTGTAGTAGGCTTTAACTTTGTGGGCGGGTTGTTTGCCCGTCAATACACTTTTACGTGCCAAGTCTGGGCCGTCCGTTTTTAAATGGGCCGAATTGTATGGGTGGTCCGTTAATGGGCTGAGATGTCAACGGATGCCGGCATGTCATCGAACCTTTTTTTCCGTGATGTGGCATCGTGTCACTGAGCCGGTCCTTTTTTTGGCCATGTAATCAGGGCTGTTTTCTGCGCTGTTCATGTAGCTAACCAGCCATATACTCTTCACTTTTTTTTCAATTTAAACTTCTCTAACTTGAACCAGATTTAAAAATATTTTTTAAATCTGTAATATCAAAGGAACTAATTTGATGTTTTAGTTGCTGGTATATTTTTTATAAAATTGACAAAAGTTAGAAAATTTTGATACCACGCAAGCAAGCATTAATCCAAAAAACACACAAAATCCCAGACCAGAAACAGCAGCAGCAGCAAAGGTTAACACTTGAAGAAATGCTGCTAGACTAACCACAAACCCAAACCAGATGAGACCAGGACTTATATGAGAACTGGAAAATGCAGAAAATATTTTAGAAGTTAATCGGAGAACTGTCGCTTGAATTGAGAGGAATGGAAAGTTAAGATATTATCATGCATAGTTTTTACACATTTTGCCGTGGGCAATATGCAACAAACGCTAGTAGCATGTTTTATGCTCGAGATAAAATGTTGTCTGCATCTCGTAATTCACTATGTTCACTGATGTCTAACCAAAATTCCAAGCCAAGCAGATTTTCTCTGTGGCGATGACACCCATCAATTGCACATTTGCATTCCTCAAAGTAAAAGTTCTAGACAATATCAAAATAAAAGCTAAGTGATAAATACTTTTTTTGGAGATTAAATAACCTGGATGCGTTTGGTCACAATATTAAACCAAGTGCAAGAGATCTAATGCATCATAAGGCATATCCTAAGGTACAAATAGGTATCGGTACTTATCATGGATGCACATCCAAAAGAGTAGCAGAATCGTTGAACAGATCATGTGTTCCAAATCCTACCCAACATCAAATCAAAGATGTCACATAAATTATTTGATGTACCCATACACTTACAGATCAAACAATCCGATTATATGATTACACCGACACATATGAAAACATGCATGAACAAATGTCAGCAATTCAAATTTGCATAAGCCTGTACCGTCTCAGGGCGTTGCTGAAATCCGACTCTGGATACACGAATTTGGGACAGATCATCTCTTCCCGGTGCATTACTTCAATCCAAGCCAACAACCAGCCTGATCTAGAGAAGAGCATTGCCATCAACCTCCTGGAAAATCCAACCGCACGACCCAATTAACCAAGGCAATCTCCAAACAGGGCCATCCCTAGCATTTCGGGGCCTAGGCGAAAAAATTTAAGGGCGCTTTTGTGAACGTAATATAGAATAATATTTTTATATTAATTATAAAATTATTCAGTGCATTCATAATACGTAAAATCAATTTACGACACTAATAGATTTTACAATAATCAAAGCACTGTAAAGCAGAGTAATAACATATCTTAAATCACCCGTAAAAACTAAAAATACAAACCAACCATGAGCTCATGACTATATTAGTTACCGAAAATGATTTCTTCTTATATTTCTAGATACAAAATCATCGATAATAATATCTATATTAATTTAATTAAAGATAACTTTTGAAAAACTTCTTTCAGTTGATACCACAGTCATATGTATAGTAAATAATATTTGATAAGCAATTAAAATATTTAGATATCAATCTATATCTCTAACAAACTCAAAAATCTTAATAGAAGACATATAACCATTTGATAAAGCCATTTACAAGACTCTTGTTTCAGAACAAATATCATCAAGCTCAACATCATGATCCATTTTAAAAAAAGTTTTCATAAATTTACCATAACATTTTCTTAATTCAATACCATCCAATAACTTCATGTCTTTTGAGCTAAAAACTAAATATATTTTTAAACACACGTAACTCTTCAAATCTATTTTTTAATGAGTCTAGCACATATACATATATAATGTGGGCCCCCTAAGTTAAGTTTCATGGGCTCTAGGCGTTCGCCCCTCTCGCCATCCTCAGGAACGGCCTGTCACCAAACTCACCTTATAAGCATAATTCATGTATATTCCACCCAAATCTAATCATGCACATTCCACCAAAACCAGAGCAAATCCCAAATTCAACGAAAAAAGCATGCATAATCACCAACAACTGAGAAATTCCTAGTTGAATAACCCACAACCACGGATTTTCCGTGAAATAAAAAACCCTGCGGAACCTAAGAAATACCCTTACCTTGGACAGCCGTAGTGTTCGAGATGCTCGCCTCCACCACCGCAACCTCAGAACGTTGTGCCAGCGCCTTCCGCTAGGGTTTCGGCGGGCGAGGGGAAGCGGGCCCGAAGGGCGCAAATCCTCGACGAGTCGGGACCATCACATCCCAGAGGCGGACGCAGCGGCAGGAGCGAGACGCAAATCCTGGGCGTGTCGGGACCAGCGCGCATCGCAGAAGCGGACGCAGCAGTAGTCGCTCTCTCTCATCCTACGGCGCACCGTGGCCGTGGACGAAGGAGTATACGGTTGCGGTTGGAGCGGCGGCGCCTCCCGATTCCCCTCTCCCCATCCCTTAGGTTAGGGTTTGGACGGGAGACGGTAGTAGACGCCGGTGGCCGCGGCTGCTATCCCCGATCTTGCTCGGCAATCCGGCGACGGCACTAGCAGCTCGGATTTGGGGGATTTGGGAACGCGCGTGCTTGAGTCAGACCGCTCGCATAAATGCATAACCACCAGGCGGCGGAGTGCGGACACGTATGAACTCAAATTTAAATTTGAATATAAAAATTTGTGAATATTCCGAAAAACTCAGATAAATACGAGTTGATTTACTATAATTGTTGATGTAAATATTTAAAAAATATTTTATTTCAAATTTGAGGTAGCTTTGGAAAACAATAAGATCGATAAAATAAAAAATTGGGCTCGCCCAAAAGCTTCACAGAATTTTTGTTTTTTAAATGATATTGTTAAATTTGCGATGTTTAAACATTTAATTAATCCATAAAAATATCCATGCCAAATTTTTTATATCATAATTTTTTCTTGTATTCCTATATTTTATAAAATTTTCTAGTACTTTTCTGATTAATTCTATTTTTTAATCTTGTACAATTTTTTATTTCTTCTGTATTTTTAAATGGCAAATCGGTCTAGTACTGAGCTTAACCAATTGGTTACCACTGACAAACCGAATAGAACAATCATTATTTGACATATACTACTCTAAACCAAGCCAATCCTCCAGGTTCGTCCACTTGGAATTTTCTAAATTCAAATTCTGATATTCCAATTTTGAGCGGTTACGCTTGGTAACCATCGGGATGATAGCTATCTAAAATGGTTTCGTTAACACAGGGGAAACCGAACTGTACTACACCAAACTTCAAGTAATTTCATTTTAAAAATCAGTTTTTAATGCAATTTAATTTTTGGTTTTTGTTTGGTTTTCAAATATGAAAAACCGAACAACTGAAAAATACAAAGTTTAGAAATCCGAATATCAATGCCTTAATAAGTTGATGTAACGAATTATGATGTAATTTTTATAATATCTTGCTTACCAAATAATATTTAAAAAGGTGATCATAGTACATTTCAGTTAAAATCAAAAAAACGAACCAAGTTGTTTTAGTTTTAATAATTCGAGCCCACTATAAAATTTCTATTTCTTAAAAAACTGAATTAGTTAGAAAATCGAAAAAACCGATAGAAGTCTCACCAGACGGTGGGGCCAGAGGGAGCCAAGCGCCGTCCTGTTTCACTGCCAGGTGGGGTCCACCTACCCTTCGCTTTTGCTGACGCCTCACGGACAGCTGGCCCGATGTGACTGCTTCTACGAGTCCTCTGTTTGACGAAGCAAATCCTATGTGCGAAATTATTTGTGGTTGAGACCAGGGGTGGCGGTTTAGCTCTCGCGAGCCAGCTCGGGTTTGGGCTCATTGAGCCTGGCTCGGCTAGAAGGGCTGTCGAGCCGAACTCG
>KE372688.1:1235750-1257284 GCA_000418225.1 Zizania latifolia | reverse complement strand
CTACACTGCTGCCTCCTGCTTGTGAATATTGATCTGTTCTTCACTCCATTCTTGTTTGTTTGCTGCGAGCGTGTCTGCGTGCTGCTAGCAAAGTATCGGGCTGAGCCAGGCTCGGCTCGTTCAATACGTGGCTCGCCCGAGCCGGTTCGGCTCGGCTCGTTGCCACCCCTAGTTGAGACAGAGCAACAACGTGTATGCACAACGAAAGTTTCCTTTTCAAACATAGAGCATGTTCATTTTTGTAAGAGATTCTTAGTAGTGAGCTAACATGAATAGCTAATTAGTGAGAATTAGAAAAAGTTAGTATTTTTCAGCTTCTAAATCCTAGTTCATTTTTAGATTATACAGCTACTGATTTTTACAATAAATCCAGAATTTGAAATGTCTGTTTGAGAATCTGGAGAAACGGATATTTCCTAATTTTTGGATTCTAGTTTATTTCTAAATTATCCGGCTACTTATTCTCATAATAAAACTAGAATTTAGATTATTTATTTCAGTTTTAGATTTTATAAATAGGTGGAGCTGCCAGAAACATAAATATATGTACAATGACGCTACGAAATAATGCAAGCACGTCCCGGAGTATAAGGGAAAAAAGCTTTGAAAAAGACAGACGGCCGTGGACCTGGCGAGCAGCAAGCCTGTGGCATGGTCCAGGATCTACGGATAACAAGATCAGATGAGATCAAATCAGATCAGTTTGGAGATGGGATTCACTAGCTCTAACTCATCAATGCATGCGACGCCGTGGTCCACACAGGTAGCGCAGCGAACACCGCCACATCCTGCGTAATTATTTACAAACTGTCTATGCGTTTGAAGTTGCTCTCTCAATCTTTATATAAATAGCTTCCTAAAAAAATTTCCTTGTATTTATTTGCTCTCTAACCTACTTCATAAATATCAGTAGTTATATAACATTATCTAAATCTTGTTGAGGTGATTTTTAAGAAACACTAGAAATAGACAGTGAGATAGAGTTTGTTGGAGCTGGAGTTACTGAATTTTATCTATATACAGAGTGAAATAGAGAGTTCCTCGACCATACTCTTGCCCAGTAAATATATCTTGACCTCTGAATGAACCTTGAGGTATTTGGTTTAACTTTTCTAATGAACTTCTTGATTAAAAAACTGAAAGCTAAATTAAATAAACTAATATTTTTAACTGTATCAGTTTTTTTGTTGGTATAAAGTGAAAGTTGCTAATTTTCCATATTCTACAACTTCACAATTTATAATGTCCGATTCTTTTATCAGTTCATATGAACTCATTATATTCGTTGTTAATTAAGATTTAGAATCGTAGTTTCCTATTGTCAATCTCTATGTAATTGTTCTACCATCAATCCACAACTACTATAACTAAATAGCTTCATAACTTTTTTACTGGTCATAGTTCACAATAGTTTTTTTTTGTATCGCATAACTCGCAATATTTTTTAAAAAATATGGCTAAACCAAACTCGCTCTGAATATGTACAGCGTTATGCCACGGCCGAACCTGCGCCCTCTACAGTGAGCATATGCTTTAGCTAGCAATTTGTAGTGTTTGCGTTGCCACAACGAGTACAAACTTTGGTCCATCTGCATCTGGTTAGGATAACTTATCTGATAAACTCAGGCGCTTTAATGAACCGAAACCAACTGAAGAAATGAACCGAATCCAGCACAAGGACTTTTTTCTATTTGAATTTAAACAGTTGTGACTGTTTCCAAGGATGCGATCGGGACAACATAGAAAATTCTCGCAGCGGACAATCTAGCGAAACGAGGATGGTTGTGTAGACAAATTTATATCCTATGCGACTAGGAGAATAAGACAACCCTTCATATCTTATTTAATTATATCTTTGCTAAGAAAGTGTGGCTCCTTATCTCCGTATGGTAAACAATTTTAAGCCTCTTCTCCTCCTCCCATGTGACCTCCATGTTGTTTGGTGGCAAATAATCTCCCTCTCCATCCCACCATCCTGACGGCGTAACCTTAATGGAGTCCTTTTATATCTTCTGAAATCTTTAGAAAGAAAGAAACATCGCATCTTCTAATATGAAATAAGATCTGCGCTTCAAACATTACATTTGATTGCTCAAGATGTTGTCCAATAACAGGTGGCTTCCTCCGGGGAACTGAGCTGTTGATGAGCTCCTTCTCCCTCTCCTCTACCTGTTATTTCTTTTCTATGTTCCCTTCTCCTTTTTTTGGTTGCTGGTGTGCTGGGACGTCTCCTTGCCTGATTATTTGTTACTTTTCTCTTCTCTTTAATATATTAGCAGATCTTCTATTTTTTTAAAAAAAGAGCTGAGTGTTAATTCATTCTCATTTTATGGTGCAAAAAATGCCATACTCACCACGACAAGGCAATGAACGACCAGAGGGACAAAACACTGTTCTAGTCGTCGCTACGTTCCCCCCGTCAACAACTAATGAGAAGGAAACAATAATTGGGCAATGTCGTTTATAAATTGGACGCATTGAGAACAATCAAACACTTTCCTGTCCAGGAAGAAAAGAAGAGGAACGTACACACCCGTTCTTCCTCCTGGCACAAACTACAAACCAACAAGTGGTCATATTATAACATTAAAGGTACTGCAATCCTATTGTTACAAGAAATGGACACATATGACACATCAATACAGAGCAAAGAAACTATACATGTTGAAACACCACAAAAGATGCATATAGATGAGCATAACCACGTCATTCATCAAGTCCGACATGAATATGTGTAGCGTTAGGATGTGTTTGGTAGGGATTTAGATTTTGAAAGAAGCGTTTGGATCTAGATTATGTCCAAAAATGTTTCTAGGACTTTAATCAGAATCACTTGTGAAATCGTTTAGCTACAGCTCTAAAAACTAGAATCGGTGTGAAATATATTTTAGGTGATTCTCCTTATAGTGTAAAAAGGAAAAACGTTTTAGATTCAAAACATTTCAAAAAACACTATTTAGACAGAATTCTATTGATTCTAGCTAAACACCGAAACGTTTCTTACGTCCAAACATATAGCCTTAATTTGCTCATGTTCCAAAATGACATAAGTTCCACATGTCAGACGCCAATCCAACCGGTGCATCATTCTGTCTCTCTACCAGTCGGTGCACTGCCCCGAAACTGAAGCTGCAGGCGCGGGTGAGCTCCGAGAAAGCACAACTCCACAGTGACGAGAAGGGAGAAGAGTACCAGGTCAGACAAGACGAAAACATGCCGCCTCCGATCGACCAGACGATGGCGATCCGACGGCTCCGCGGCGCCCGACACCCACCGGAAGGCGTGCAAAAAATCACGAAGAGCAGCACGGCTCTCATGGTCAAGCGAACAGCGAGAGGCTCCGTGGTCGTGTGGAAGGCGAGGCGGCTACGTGCGCGGCTCCTTCTCACAATCTCCTCCGCCCTATCATCGCCTCCGTCCCACCGCCCGCTCGATCACCCGCGCGCCTACACAGACAACTTGCATGGCTCCGCCACACGCTGGTGTTTCCACCACCCACCGCTGCTGCATAAGTATCAACGCCAGACACGCGCACCCACCAAAAACGGAGCGAGATCGATCAGCTAGCGCCGCCGGGCGGTGGGTGGATCGGCAGCAGCGAGATGACCCAGTGCGTGCCGAGCTGGGATCTGGACGACGCGGTAGGCGCGGGGTTCAACCCGGTGTCCGCCGCCGCCGGGGCGCACCGCGTCGTGTCGGGAGCGGAGGGGGCGTTCGCGCCGGTCGAGGTGCCCATGTCGGACCAGTACTATGAGGTGGCGGAGCTCACGTGGGAGAAGGGTAACATCTCCTCGCACGGGCTGCTTAACCGGCCGGTGCCCAAGTATCCGCCCGCGTCGTCGTCGGCGCCGCAGCACCTGCATGCCATCGGGGGAGGCGGAAGCGGCGTCGGCGTCGGCGTCGGGGACCGCGAGACGCTGGAGGCGGTGGTGGGCGAGGCGGCCGCGCGGTCGTCGTTGCACCTCGCGCAGACCGTGAACGTGCCCGCGGCGCCATGCCTCGGCGCCGCCGGGGTGTTGGCGCCGGCGGACGCGCTCGTGCCGTGCGCGAGGGACGTCGAGACGGCGGAAGCGCGCAACGCGCGGAGGAAGCGGGCGCGGGTGGTCGGCGAGGACGGGCGTGCGTGCGCCAGCCAGGGGAGCGCCGTCCCTGGCCGCGGCGACAGCACGCTGCTCACGCTGGACGCCTGCGGCACCGCGGCAGACGACTTGTGCGGGTTCACGACGACGACCAACAACTCGACCTCGCTTGACAGGGACGAGGACAAGGGCTCCCCGGAGACGGAGAACACGAGCATTGGCGGCGGGGCCAGTGACTCCCGCTGCTTCAGCCGTCGCTCGCAGTCGCAGGCAAGCAGATGATCAGCTCACATCTACTTTACGCCACGTCATCCCACATGCACGTGGAGTATCTTGTCATCTTGACCCTTTTCAGCACGCAGATTCCATATGATTATTCTTCTTGTATCAATCGATCGCTGAATGCGTTTGCATTGGAAAATTAAAGAGAGGTGGACTTTGCGATGAGGAGGAGCTCGTCGTCATCAAAGGGGAAGCGGCGTTGAGATCGTCCATCTCCACCAAGCGTAGCCGGGCTGCTGCTATCCACAACGAATCTGAGCGAGTAAGCAAGCTAACTCAATTTACTTAAAAAGACACCATAGCATAGCTTCGTTGATGCATCAAATATGAAGTTGGTGGTGCTGAAAAAATTCATAACCATGGCTTGCCCATATCATATTCTACTATCCAGATACATTAGTTTTCGGAGAGTTTCCTTTTTTACAAAGTAAAAACAGGCGTATGGCCTATGTTTAATCAAAGAAGCTAACTAGTTTTCCACTGTTTAATCTCTCATCCGCTCCAAGTATGCCCTTGATTTTTGGAATTTCATTTTCTTTTGTGGAAGAAAACCCCTACCTAGTACATGGCACCCTAGCCAGCGGCTAGTTGAAAAGGTCGGCGTTTGTTATTGTCACGGAGATAAGCTTTAGATAACCATCACGATTCCTGATAGCTTTTTTGGCCTCGCCTTGACGGAAGGATCGTCAAGATGGCAACTTTCTCAGGATGCCAATATCGCTTTCCAAGCTGACGTCTAATGCGCCATGCATATGCTTAGTTCTTGTGAAGATTGCGTTGTTAGAACTGAGATCAATCGGTGTACGTGGCGTTGCAGAAACGACGGGACAGGATCAACCAGAAGATGAAAACGTTGCAGAAGCTCGTCCCGAACTCAAACAAGGTGAGAGCTTACGACGAACTTAGCAACGTACTCGTTACATAGCCGCGTAGATGATCGACCGAGCAACCCTGTAACGCGATGGTGGATTTCAGACGGACAAGGCGTCGATGCTTGACGAGGCGATCGACTACCTGAAGCAGCTGCAGGCGCAGGTGCAGGTGATGAGCCGGATGAGCAGCATGATGATGCCCATGGCGATGCCGCAGCTGCAGATGTCCGTCATGGCCAACATGGCGCAGATGGCCCAGATGGCTCAGATGGGCCTCGGCATGATCAACATGGGTCAGCTCGGGCAGCCCGGCTACGCGGGCCTCACGCAGCCTATGATGCAGACGGCCCCCTTCGTCCCCGTCTCCTCCTGGGACGCCGCAGCCGGAGCTTCCTCTTCTTCCGCCGCCCGGCCGCCGCAGCCAACCGGGAGCGCCGCGCCGACACCGGACGCCTTCTCCGCCTTCCTCGCGTGCCAGGCTGCTCAGCAGAACGCACAGGTACTTAACACTTTCTGCTACTCTATTACGTCCAATATTTCTGCTCGTGCCGAACTGACGAATCGGACGGCACAAACATTCGCAGCAACCCAACAGCATGGAGGCGTACAATCGGATGGTGGCGCTGTACCAGAAGCTAAACCACCAGCAGCAGCATCAGATGCAGCAGCCAAGCAACTCCAGAAAGTGACCGTGCCGTGCTACTGGCACATACAAATGTGAAATACGTCGACATAACAACTGTAACATCGGGAATTTATGTGTTGTCAGATGGTCGTGTACAGCTGTGTTGTGTAGCACCAAGCAATCGCATTTGATCTGGACCTGGGCGTCAGGTCATCATCCTGTCTAACTTTCGTCTAGCCTGTTTCTGTCTGCCGCAAATGAGTGTATATCCACTGGACCTCAGCACCAATCATGCAGGGCTTAGACTGGCAACCACTCATCTTTCTTTTGACTCCCCAATATATCTCCGTCGATCCTGCTCCTGTGCAAAAGTATATTTGCGGAGATATTTCTTCTTCTTCTTCTTACAGTGCTCCAGCTAAGGCTCAGTGTAGCAGAATCTGTGCAAGCGAGTGGTGGTTTCTTTTTTGCAACTCAAGTGCCCGGAGTTGCTGGGCCGCTCGGGAATTCTACGCTATAACTCACCGACGGATGCATGCAGCTGCAAGCACAAATGGAATGGGAAAAGACGAGATGCCGTACAGGTCGGCGACGCAGAGTACATTAGTACAGGTTAGCCTTTGCCCTTTTGACTCCATCGGGCCATGTAGGAGGCGCTCATGCCACGGACCGCCGGGAAACAGCTCGATCCGGGAGATTGTGTGAGAAAAGTAAAGTGAAAAGGGCCAAAAGAAGTCGAATGTCACCATGTCGGCCATCCATAAAAATTGATAATTTGTTATAAGATCATGTATGATCTTTAAGTCAATCAATATGAATTAGATAACAGAAATATAAAGTCACGTGTTAATTGTGATAAATTATTAAATCTCTCTCATTCTAGCCTGATCGCAGTGAGTGCATAGCATCGTTTTAAACTTTTAAACATTTTTCTAAATAAAATAATTTTAAAACTTCTATTTTTATCCTTTTAATGTTTATTCTTATAAAATAAATGATATTCTCTCACAAATAAAAATCATCTTTTCTAAACATAGTAAACAAAAGTAGTAAAATTATTTAGTTGATTTCTTAATTTTTGCATAAATCTAAAATGATATATATAAATAATGAGATGGAATACAGTTTAGTTTATTGGATGCAGCATTGCTGCAAATCTGGACCAATAAACTCATACTGTCATACACACACTCACACATTGGATGTGCCCTGCCCTGCTGCCCTGCATGAGGTAGTAACAGTATATTTGCTAGCACGGGAAGGGAGATGAACTAATCAATGCATGCATACAGCACAATGCGTGTGCTTGATGATCGACTGCTTGCTCGCATGCTGCATGATTGCATTGCATGTTGTGGACTCTGATAGATATTGAGATGCTACTGCTGCCTCTCATGTTCACGTCGATAAGATGCCGGTGCTGCAGATCTGGATCGAAGCGAGGAGAGGGAGACAGCGAGCCGCAGTAACTCGGACGGAGCAGGCAGCAGCGCGGACCGGCAAAGATGGGATTGGTTTTGGCTGGACGCTATCGTTTCGCTGAAGAATCAGAGTGACTCTGTTCTCTTCTGTTTGACCGGAAAAAGAAACGTTATATAGTACTAGTACAGTACTCCTAGACTCCTAGTCCATTATTCGTAGTAGCATGAAACTGGCGATGCTGATCAAAAGTCTAGCAGTGGCTCCGTAATATAATAAGGGCAGTCCTCACCTAGCTGGGATTGTTTTTTATAATTAATTATATTATTATGTCAATCAAAATTTGATGTAGTAAAAATGTTATTAAGATGAGAGATAAAACAGTATAAATCAGCTCTACACGACATAAAAAAACGAAGAACGAAATTGAGGGGAAAAAAAATAAGATAGATAATTAAATATAAATTTATTTTAAAGAAAACTATCCTCAATATTTATAAATAATATCTAAAAGATACTAACACTATAAGGTTTTAGTATAAGGTTTTAGGACTATCGAAATGCTACTATGATGATAGGTGTCAGGGATATGATCCTGAGTTATCTCTCGAGTGGACTTATAATGATCGAGTAGGGGAGAGGTTAATAGACGTAGCATTAAAGATGACCAGTCAATGATCAAATTTATCAAACAGCCAACAAGCAATCGGGGATCTGAGGCCCTCTGAGTCCAGCACTCGGGAGGCCTCCTCAATTGCCGACACTCAGACTGTTGCCATCAAGTGTCGGACCTCTCTATTAAACTCCATATGAGTAATCATGTAATCAGTACGGCTGATAACGCCTAGAGTTATCACCCACGAACTGACCGTTTATTCTCATAATTGGTCATTAGTGGGGCACATTAATTACAAAATGTAACCTCTGATTCCTCTCATATAAATGGATCAAGCTAGTCTGTTATAGACACGTACTCTCCTGGTTGAGAAGGGGCGATTCATACGCTTGAGGTCATTTTCAGCCCTTAAGCTTATATTACACACATAGGAGTAGGGTTATTATTCTTCGGGATATCTGAACCTGTCTAAAAACACCATCTGTCTCATAATTTAAGATAACCATCGAGATTTATCTATAGTATTTCTCAAAATCTAATTAAATCTTTACTAGGAGTATTCTTGTAGTATATTGTTGTTCTTACGCAACGACGGGTAACAAAAAAAATGGCACATGTCAGAAGCTTTGAACGGCGCAAAGCAACCACTGCTACTCCATGGGAATCTGCATATTTTGGCCGCCTGCTTTACCACTTTACCGACGCTCAATCATGTAGGTTTGTAAATTAACCGCGCGCGGGAACTTGGTATTGGATTGTGCAGCGCGCCAACCGGAACCTTTGGAACGCGTGACACATGGAATGGAATCCAAATTTAAGTTGAGCTTTTCCGCAATTTGAAATTTACTTGGAGCACATATATGCTTCTCTACTCAGCACATCACGTTAACAAAAATAACAGTTATCAGCTCAATAATTGTTTGAGTTAGCAATTAACATTGTTGCCATTATAATTTAAACCGCTGTCACAGAATATCTAAACAAATGCAATTGTGGAGCAACATCAGAATAAATTGCACAGATACATAACAGAGGTGAAGAAGTGAACCGTTGGCAAACATCGACATCAATATAAAACAGAGTATATGCTTGTAAGCTATATTTATATTAGGGTCTATTTATGGTATCCTATTACCTTCTAGAGAGGTAATAGTTAAAATTAATTTGAACCGTTAATTAAATATATTTAAAATAGCAAATTAAAAAAGAAAATAGGCTAACCGACTTAATTATAGAAAGTAATTTACATGCATGTCATCTGAATAGAAAATTTATTGATTATTTTCTTTTTCTAGTGTATGCAATAATTAATCTGCTAGCATACGAAGAAAAGAATTAATTGCTGTATATATATAGACTCATATACCTTAAAAAAAGGTTATATAACCTATTACCTCTAGAATATAATAGACCACCAATATTAAATCTAAACCATTAGATCGTACGGATTGGACGATCAATAAAATTTAAAGACACCATAAATTTCTCCATATATAAAAGATATAATTATATTGAACAAATTTGAAATTTTGATTACACACATTCTAAAATGTCATACTTTAAAACGGATGTGGTACATAAGTAGCAATATACTTTTTGATTAATCATATGAGCATTTGGAAATGACAAATTGTAAAGCGACGGTGGGCGGGAGAGCGTAACCTTGTACGCCTGCCTCCTCCATTTCCCACACGGCTTCTCTCGCAAGATCAGTTTCTTGTGCAAATCGCAGCGAACACAACCCCCAATCCAGACGTCCTCCGCTACCGCTACAGAATCCCAAACAACTCAAGATCAACCGACCCAACCGATACAATTACAACGGCACTTTTACTCGATCGAGGACTACTAGTGTCATAGCAGCAGTAGAGTAACCAGTGCTCCTGCCGGCAGCAGCGCCGGTGATCGCCGACGTGCGGCGGTTCAGCTGTACTGGACGAAGGAGCGGTAGAAGGTGTTGGGCCTCCAGTTGGCCGGGATGACGTTGTTGGCGACGAGCGTCTTGCCGGACTCGTTGCGGAGGCGGATGGAGAAGGGCGCCTGCAGGCGGTGGTTGGTGTCCAGCCGCCAGATGGATCCCCACGATTCCCTCATCGGCGTCCACCTCCCCGTCGGCGGCCCGTGCGCCGTCCTCGACTCCATCAGATCCACCTGCACCACGTCGCCGTCGCCGTCCTCGTACTCCACCAGCACCGCGAAGTAGACGGGGCTCGAGTGCTCCTCCACGTGAAACCCGATCTTTAGCCCCGGAAACTCACAGGGAACCCTGCACAGATTGCAATTATCCTTAATTACACTGTATGAGCAGCACTACTAGTGGACTTAATTGCTATGATATAATTGAAAAAAGATAAAGTTGGGCTACGAGTTAAAAATTTATTTTTGGACGGCCGGTGGCGTGTATGAGTGTATCCCAGATGCTAGTAGCCAAAAACGAGCATGTTAAGATGCTGCAGCCTGGCAGAGGATAGCTGTGCGCTGTGCTGTGCGTTAAAAAACATAAACCTAATAAAGTTGTGGACATGAATCTGCGCTGCACATGCATGTGCAGCAGCAGAGTAGGTCAGTGTGTCCCTTGCCCGTGTCCGGCGAGGAGTAAAGTGGGCTACTGGGCTGTGTGGTGGATACACTCCAGTACTCCACCCAATTTTCACCTCTGCCGCGCCAGGCAGCCACTCCCTGCGGCTTTTTTGACTGACCTGGTGAACTCGATGTCGATGATGCCGGAGTGGCGGAGCTTGTCGTTGAGGCCGGGCCTGGCGAGCCTGCCGAACGCCGTGCCGCTGAGGTCGAAGTGGAAGGGAGCCACCGGGTAGTAGTTCATGTCGGTGATGATCACCGTCTCCGTCCTGCCGGAGCACGAAGGGTCCTTGGTGCACCTGATCTGCAGAACGAACACAAGCAGAACGCCGTGTCAGGGTCCCCCTCCCATCGGCGGCGAGACGCGAGAGGATGGAGATCGTGATGAGCGCGCGGCGCCGGCCATTCATTGCATCGGCGCGCCGAACAGTGAGAGAAACGGAGTGGGCCACCGCACGCACATGCTCGATGGGTCCCACCTGCAGACAGATGGTCTACACTCTAACACTCTACGCTGCTGCAACGGCATGCTTTCAAAGTTTTTTTATTTCCTTTTTTTGGGAACGACGAGCTTTGACAGTTTTTCTTTTCTTTTCTTTTTGAGAACAACGATGCTTTGACAGTTAGGCCCATGCTTTTACGCATTTTCTTACCTTGTAGCAAGAGCCGCATCCCTTGCCGTCCTTGAACAATGGCTGGTTGCCGCAGGAGGTCATGGACGCGAACGGGTACTGGTTGGTGTTCTTGAACCCGCAGGCACCACCTAGAACAAGATTTGGGGGCGAGACATGAGCCACATTGGCCACAAGAACGAACAGATGAAGAACTGAACAAATGGGAGAGGGATGCGGAACAATCGGTGCGTACCGTTGTCGTCGGGGCCGGCGCCGTTGGGCTGGCCATACCAGGTGGCCCTGGCCTTGGTCCAGGGGCCCCAGTAGACGGTGGCGTCGCTGGAGTTGAAGTCCACTCCGGCGCCGGTGAGGCCGTCGGTGGCGTTGAAGTCGGAGGAGGAGCTGCAGTGGCCGACGGCGAGGAGGGAGAGAACGACCGCCGCGACGGCGGCGAGGGAGGAGAGCGAGCCCATCATGGCTTTCTTCCTTTTTTCCCCTCTCACTCACGCAGTGCACGCTGCTGCTTCTAGCTCCTCCGGAGCAGTATGGCGCGGATCTGAGTGTAGCGGCAGTGAGGAGTGGTGGTGATGGCGGCCGGCTGGGTTGGTTTGGTGGCCGTAGTGCGGAGCCCGTATTTATAATGGAGAAGGGTACAACAAGCTAGTGAGAGGTGTGAGCTAGCGCGCAGAGAGTGAGAGAGCTCAAGGGAGAACGTGCCATGTTGGGTTGGCACATGGCCTTGCCCTTGCTAGCTCGCACCTCGCAGGCAGCCTCACCGATCATCTTCCTCCTCTTCTCTTGCTACGGCAGCGCGTATTAAAAGTTGGCAGATGATAGCTGGGGTTGGTAGATTGGCCTAGCTAGCTGCATGCCAGACATGCAGTGATGCAGGCTTAGCTCAGCGGCAGCCTCTCGTCGTCGTCCCAGTCGGACCAGATCACCAGATCGACTTCACAACAGAAGTGTCATGGTAATGGTAGTATTGCGGTTCACCTGGCATCATTTGCATTGCTTACTGCGGCATAATTTGTGCTTGTTTGAAGCTCACAGGTCCAGAACTTAATCGAAGTATCTCTCCATACTTTTACAAGAAAAGTGTCATGCTACACAGGATGAAGATTAAAATGTCGCTACAGTATTACAACTTGGAATTAAACTGCGATCCCTGTCGTGAGTATACATGATAGTGCATCTGATTCCTAGCTAACCTGAACCGGCGTTCAGACATGAGATTCCAGATATATATTACGCGTACAAAATCTCCACCCTGTTTTCCTCATTGCTGACGAGTGACGAGATAGCTAGCTGCACATTGTCATTGAGTTCGTCTTTAGCTTAAGCCATTATTCGCTAGCGAACACTAAGCCTGTTCGTTTCAGTCAGACCCGTCGGTTGAGCGCATGTTCGTTCGTGCGTACGTGTAACCGTGTACACCGCGATGCTCGCGCAGAGACCACGTTTGTTACTTAGTCGTCAGATTGGATCTGAAAGGCTGACGCCTGTAATTAAATTGACGGAGAGGAGAGGAGCTAGAGTTGCCAACAATAATTGGGTTGGTTTGGCGGGGAGAGGACTCGTGCCGGCCGGTGACAATCATTCAGGCCAAACCGTGTTTCGCTAGCCATATCATGGCGATGCATGCGTCGAGGAATATATCCAGTAAATTATAATTAGCAAATAAAGTACTGATCCGTACTGCTCCCGCCAAACATGGGCAGTAGGCTGGTGTCCTGTAAAATATATCTCTAACAATTTTTTATTGTATTTTTAGTTTTAGAGATTTATCATCTATTCTGCGTATTTTAAAAGAGCGGATTTTGCTTCGTGTTCATCCTAGCCTTATTCATTAATGACACAAGAGATAAAAAGAGAGAGTAAATATATGAAATAGAGTATGTCATTGCGTAAGAACAACAATATACCGTGAGGGTACCCGTAGTAAGGTTTTGGTTAGGCTTTGAGGAGTTCTGTGGATGGATCTCGATGGTTATCTCAGTCTATGAGACAGAGAGTGTTTTAGACAAGTTCGGGTCTCCCGGAGGATAATAACCTACTCCTGTATATGTGATCTGGACTTAAAGGCTAAAAAATAGCCCTAAACGTATCAACCAAAATGACTTTTGCTAGGGAACCCAAAAAAAGTCCATTTGTAATAGGCTCATATGATCTCTTTATATATGAGAGAGATCAGGGTTACAATTTCTAATTAATGCGCCCCACTAATAACCAATTATGAGGGAAAACAGTCAGTTCGTGGGTGATAACTCCAGACGTTATCAACTGTATTGATTAGATGATTACTCATCGTGAAGTTTAATAAAGCGGCCTGAGACTTGAGGACGACCGTCCGAGTGTCGGCAATCAAGGAAGCCTCCCGAGTGCTAGACTCGAGGAGTCTTCACATTCCCGACTGCTGCCAAGCTGTTTGGTAAACCCAACCGTTGGCTGGTCGTCTTTAAAGCTACGTCTATTGATCCCTCCTCCACTCGGTTATCACAAACCCACTCAGAAAGTAACCCGTGATCATATCCCCAACAGAGTATTAAGAGTTTGTTGATAAATAAATAGATTTTAGAGAATAGATTTTTATTAGAAAGACTCTTTAAATAAAGTGTCTTGGGTTGGGGTTTTAGATATCTCTTACAATGTTCTTAGAGCCAATTTCAAAAAGCCCACAAAAGATGGTCCTTGGTTTACCATAACTATTTAAGGGTTAAATAAATTAATTTAATAGTAAAAATGATTAACGGTTTGACATAAATTTTTCATTAATATATATATACTTGTTTAAATATTCAGAAAGCGTGCCGGAATTTAATCAATAAACCAAGCCTAACGAATGGGCTAAATTACACGCAGGCCTCAAATAGGTGCCTCGTATCATTGCCACAACAAGCCAGACAAGCCGACACAAAGTGCAATCCATGTACGCATGCGCACCCCGACTAACTGATGGAGTGATGGCACCGGTAATTAAATTTCTCACGGTCACAGTTGATCGCAACAGTCTGCGTCTGATGGATTGTACGTTGACGAACGTTGACTACTACGGTCTACCGTCTACGGTTGTCTCAGCGTGCAGCTCTGCTACTAAAGATTCTACACGGACATGGTCACGACAGCTACCTGCACAGAGAAAAATGCAAGTGTGCGTGAGAGGAACAGAGAGGTGCACATGGAGAGATCGATCAGGAGAGGGAATCGACAGAGATCCAGCGACGGATGAGCGATACGAACTGGCCGGATGGCCGGATAAGCTCAGAATAATTCATCGGCGAAAGCGGTGTTTAACATGGGTGATGCAGAGTTGCAGACATAGCGTAATCCATGTGAGCAAACGACACTTCACATGCGAACTCGACGGATTCTTCTGTCAATGGATCAACCGTTTTTTTCTACGCATAAACAGTCTGAACCTTACATGTCCCTCTCAGTAAAGCAGCAGCAGCATATTCTGAGCCACTGCTCATCCGGTGCTCTGTGCAGAGCCTAGCTTATGCATGCCCCTTTCCGGTTAACCTGCACGTAATCTTTTCGTCGGTCAGCACGCGAGGCGTCAGCTCACTCGCTGCAGGCCAACTGCTTTCCGGGCCGGCGAGGAGGGGGAGGCGGTGGTTGCCGCTGCAAGCCACATTGATTGACCGGACTAGGGACGCATGTAAGCAGACGCAGTTGGAGGTAGCGCGAGCTCATTTTTGTCTCATGCTTAGCACTCACTCAGTCATTCATTCATCGTCTCCCGACTCCCGAGAGGAACACCACCTTGCATGCCACTAGTGCGAGCTCTCGTAAAGAGAAAAGTTAGCCCAGTTTTGTACCAGCCATGGACGGCACGGAGTCTGAAGGGAGCTGAAGCTGACGACGGAGAGTGTGTCGACAGGGCCGGCCCCGCAGAGGTGCCACCGCCCTGGCCCCATATCCCGGAGGGCCCCTATACATGTATACCGTATGTACGTGAGTATGTCCGTATGTACTCCAATTCTCTATTCTGCAAGCAAGGTGTGCACTCCAAGTCTGCAAAAGCCTGATTAGATTATTAGATTGAACATTTAACTATTTAAGCACTAATTAGTATCTAGTGATTACTTGATTAGATAAGATTTTAGATTTCAGAATAAGGTAACGTTTCTGCGTTTGAATGTTTGATCAGTCTGATACTTTTGTTTTTGTAAATTTTAACAGAATTATACTATGTCTATGACCGTTGCATTAGCTGAAAAAACTATTGAGAGAGGTTAAAATGTTTGACAACTTTATACATTGAGAAGCAATTGTTTGATGAGATTGATATTGACACCATCATCAGTGACTTTACATCAAAGAACGTTAGAAAATGTTTTTGAGGTAATTTAATATGCACACATTATTCTATATCGATATTGTTTTTAAATATAATTTAGTATTGTATCATTAAGATTTTACATATATGTATATATAAATTTAAGTATTATATCAATATAAAGGTCCTAAAATTTATTTCACCTCGGGTGCTCAAAATCTTAGTACGGGCCCTCACGGAGTGAATGAGCGCACAGGCATCTGCCGACGGCCGATCCCTTCCTTGCGCTTTACCCAAAAACATCCCCAATTATGCGGCCTAACGAAAGGGAAACACGCGAGATCAGAGATGAGTTAGTTAATCGAAAGGCCAAGTTCCCAGGGGCAGTGATGCTTGCCGTGAATTGGGGCCTCGTTGCAAGAGTTTCTCCCTGGGGCCCCGACGACGACGACACGCAGCAGAAGGCCGTAAATCATGGTGCTTCTGCCTGCAGCAAGCAGCACGGCAGAGGTTTCTTTAAACGGGCAATCACGAGGCTGTAGGTCTAGAGTACGCACGGGCCCACATGGCAGTGAGAAATGATACTGAAACTGAACAAGCCGGCTTTGTGGATAGATCGGACGGCCCAGATGAACGCCCTTGGCTGCATCGGACGGATGCGAAGCGAGGAGAGATGAGAGGAGAGCCCACGTCGCCCCCGGGAGGCCCACCGGCAACGGGCCCTTTTCCTAGGGAGGGGCGCCCCGCCGCCCCCGCTTGGGGGCCTTTATTCCGTTCCCACTCTAACGAGAAAAACTGTCTCAACGCACGCTGCCACTGGCCCACATCTTTACCTGGGCCCACAAGTAAACAAACTACTAACTACTCTACTCTAGCAGTGTTAGAATGGTAATTTACTTTAACGTAAAGTTGATAAATTAGATTTTATAACTTTAAATTTAAGATTTTTTAGAACTAATCAAATATAGCTTAAAAATATTGGATCTGAAGTTATATGTGGATTAAGCGTATTTGACTTAGTTAGTATATGGTTTTTAGTTTGAACTAAAAACAAAAGTTTAAATTATTCTATTTTATTGTACAAACTATAGATCTAATAAAAATTTTAGAGCTAAAGTTATAACAAATAGACACTTTGTAGTGAGAGTAAAAATCTAAAATACTTATTGTTAATAAGAAAATATTATTATAAAATGATAGATAAATACTGCAGTATGTAAGCAGAATGAAAGGAATAAAATTTATTGGCTGAAAGGATAGAATTAGAATCAAAGATTCAAAGCCCAGTAAAAATCTACTCCCATGAGCAACTGCAGCAGCAGCTGGTAGGTCCACAGGTGTGTATGCACGCCGATGTCATGCTGTATTTATGGCGGTGGTCGCCACTGCTTCCGACGAATAAATTTTGCCGTCGGTGGCCGGTGCGCCGTGCGCTGCCGCCGGTGATTTGGACAGTGACCACCAGCCTGTACGTGTCATCGTTCGTACGTCCGTCTGAAGGGTAGGACGTCTTGGTCTCTCTCTTGTACAATTGATGAGTTGATGGCATGAGCAGAGCCAACTCAGCCAAGTAGTAGTAAGCTCCTGCAAGTATCAAACAAAACAGGGAGTTTTTAGATTTCAAGCGTCTCAAATTTTTAAAATTTTCAGTCGCTTTTGTCATCTGGTGGATGATAGTTCAATAGTTCTTACCACTCTCGTCGGAGACGGCCGGCGCGCGCGCGGCGGGGGTTCCGGGGTCGCCGGCGTGGCGGGCATGTGCTGTGTCTCTTCTCGCGGCGACGTGAACGCAACGTGGTGGTTGCTCCGGAGATGTCAGCTGCGCATGTGAAATCGTAGTGCCCGCGGAGCCCCCCGCTGTCTTGACTTTTTTCCTTTCGTGCCGTCCACAAACCCCGGCCCTGGGCTACGTTACGACGCCGCCGATACCGACTCATCGCAGGCTCTCAGCTCTATCTATAATCTACCCGAACAAATTACGCTAACAATTTCAGATCTCTCCTTTCATATACATGTATTATGTATATCCATCCCATCCTGCCATGCAATAATACACGCTGCCCGTAGCTAGAGATCTACCTGTTTATTTATTTTAGCTTCTAGCAGCCGTATTAAACCTAAATTATAAGAATTATTAGCTATAGAATCTAAAAATCAGAAAATATCAGTTAGATATTTAGACTAGACAGCTACTCAGACTAATTAGTTAATACTTAGAGCATCTGACTACTAAGAATTTAAACTAAAACAAACATACCTTTAGATTTTAAGAAATAGCAAATGAGTATTTAGCTAAGAAACTAAAAAGCTGATATTTTTTAGCTTTTTGATTTTATTTCATTTTTAGATTCTGTATTTTTTGAGTTTTAATATCTAGAGATATAATATATATCGTTTAAGAGAGTTTTAGATTATATAAGTCAATACTTACGTAAACTCTTAAAATAAACCCTAAATCAGGAACATTGGACAATAATCCTTATCCACTCCAACAAACGGAGACATTATGCACTACTTGCTCTGGCCTCTGGGGCGACATAGCTTGGTGTAATGTCGGACAGTTTACAGGGCAACTTGGAGCTGATGATCTAGTTGGCAATGCAAGTAATTAATGCTTTATTTGGAGGCTGGAGCCCTGCTTGATAGCCACTTCATCGTCTCGCGAGCACCCACCAACTAGAGGTTCCAACTCCCAAGTCTCCTTTCTTGACTACACAACCACACAACTACACAAGGTTATCTCTCATGGGCCGGCTTGCCTGAAAAACTCCAGCTGAAACTCGTGGGTTCTGGATTCACATTGATCCAGCCCAGATATCTAACCATGTTTGGTTTGGCCCAACAGCAGCGCAAATCTTAATTCTACGGTTGAAAGAAATCAAAGAATACATGTAGCTGAATTCTCTGATACTTTCCGTTGTCAGAAACAAATAAATTCGGCGGTTTTGTTTCAACACACTTCTGTCTATACCAACCTTTTCTTTCACCGTAGATAGAAACACGGAAATAAGGGTATATTTGTTCTAGCTTTTGGTGGTTAGAGGCTCTAAAAGTATCTAGTTGGTGAGAATCTAGAGAAGATAATTTTTTTAGCTTCTGAATTTTAGTTTATTTTTAGATTCTATAGCTACTGATTTTTATAATTTAGATCTAGAATCTAAATCATTTATATTAGCTTAAAATTTTAGAAGTAGTTATAGCTGTCTAAAACAAACATACCTAAAAAACTCAGACTTTAGATTTTGTTACGTAAACGCTTTTATCTGTTCGATGTTTCGGTAGTGGGGGCGGAAACGATCCGAAAATTTCCTAAAAAAACTACTCGACACTCCTGCTTCTGCATTCACTTTTCAGGGCACTTTGCAACCGCTACGCTGCAAATCCTAGTTTTAAATAAACACCACCACGGCATACACGTATCGTTGTATCTACCTATCATTGTGGAATCGTACGTACGATTTGATTCCCCATAAAAACATAAACAGATTAGGCAACTTCCTGCTACCTATAGCTAGATAATTGAAGATTTGAAGTATCAGTCACTGTATAAGAATGTGGGATTTGGTAATTAATTGGGCGTACAAGTATGTTTCAGGATCACACACAATGAATCAATGATTGCGACCAATAATGGGCGTACTAATTAATGGCCATATGAGAGAGAGCAGTGCTGTGCATTTCTGAAATTTAGAATCAGTGAACTACTGGCAGGTATGCATGCTGTCCATAACCAACCGGATATAACTGCCAAGACGTGATCTCTTTTTCTAATAGTCCACTCGTGAACCGAAGCCTCCATCCATTCCCCTGCATGATTTGCTCCGGCAGCCATGTGACCCCTAACCAAAGCACGTCCGGTGCAACGACCGTTGATGGTGATCGCGTGTATTCGCGTCACCGGCCTGCCTATAAATACCGGCGGCGATGTGCACCTCCCCGACCATCGAAGCACAGATCAGAATCCAATCTGACTAGCCACTCTCTCAGCCTGCTTGCAGTGGTGGTAGTAGCAGCAGCTAGCTAGCTAGCTAGTGAGATGGCTTCTTCCCTCTCTTCCAAGGCTGCACTCGTTGCACTCTTGTCCATCCTTGTCACACACGTCTCCGCCGCGAGGCCGGTGAACTTTAACACCTCGGACTTCACCGCCGATCCCAACTGGGAGGCCGCCAGGGCCACCTGGTACGGCGCGCCCACCGGCGCCGGCCCTGACGACGACGGTACGTACGTGCGACGACTGCGCCGGTGCATGCATGGCGCCGGCAGGCCGGCGTGCACTTCGGCGATAGATGGATGAACTAATCAGCTTGTGTAGTTAGCTAAACTGGTATACACGTGTGCGTTCGTGCAGGCGGTGCTTGCGGATTCAAGAACGTGAACCAGTACCCGTTCAGCTCCATGACGTCCTGCGGCAACGAGCCTCTGTTCAAGGACGGCAAGGGCTGCGGCTCATGCTACCAGGTACACTGCACGCCGATTGATTTGCACCGATCAGAATTCGGAGAGCCGACTTTTGTTGACTGTTTGGTTGGCTTTTTTTTTCAGATAAGATGCGTCAACAACCCTGCCTGCTCCGGCAACCCGGAGACGGTGATCATCACCGACATGAACTACTATCCGGTGGCCAAGTACCACTTCGACCTGAGCGGCACGGCGTTCGGCGCCATGGCGAAGCCCGGCATGAACGACCAGCTCCGCCACGCCGGCATCATCGACATCCAGTTCAAGAGGTCTGCTCCTGCACTGCACGAACACAATCATCATGACCCCTGTCCCCTGCCTGCTAGTTGCTAGCTTGTTCCGTCGTACTTTAGCGCGAACCAAACCTCTAACGACAGCGACGTCTCGCGCGGTTTATCATCTGGGACCCAAAAAGAGAATCGGCTCGCACACAAATACTAGTCTTTTAAGTACACACAGCCGCTTTACAATTTGTCGCCTCTGCTTCTTACTTACTTACTCCTGCATACTCTGAACATCGCCGATCGATCGACAAGACGATACCACGAGGAGCATGTAAGCATGTAACACTAACACAATGGACTGTTGGGGTCGTCGTGTGTGCATGCAGGGTGCCCTGCAACTACCCTGGCCTGAAGGTGACCTTCCACGTGGAGCAGGGGTCGAACCCAGTGTACTTCGCGGTGCTGGTCGAGTACGAGGACGGCGACGGCGACGTGGTGCAGGTGGACCTCATGGAGGCGAACTCGGCGTCGTGGACGCCGATGAGGGAGTCGTGGGGATCCATCTGGAGGCTGGACTCCAACCACCGTCTCACGGCGCCCTTCTCGCTACGCATCACCAACGAGTCCGGCAAGCAGCTGGTGGCCAACCAGGTCATCCCGGCCAACTGGACCCCCACGGCCGTCTACCGCTCCATCGTCCAGTACAACTAATCGACAGCAGCATTAGCTATATCTACTACACCTCTACATGCATACATATGCTCGATCATTTCGAATCATTCGTTCTGCTCGATTAATTAGCCGGGTATTGTAAATTGTAATCGATCGATTTCGTTGCATGAATGGGTTCGTCAGGAGTGCGTCCAATTAGGTGAGACGTGAGACGTCGGGTGTTGGGTGTCATACACACGTCGGTCGCCGGGTGTCCGTCCTCGATCTTGAGGTTGAGATTGGGATATGGAGGAGGCAAGGTTTGCATGTGCTGTCCCCGCTCACTCTCACTGTACCAGTTTGTAACCAGACCAAGGTCATAAATTATATACACTGCAGTGTGGCATTCAGTACGATCGATGGGTCTCCGCTTCCATTTCTCATTTCTGTCTTCTGCTTAATTAGCTGGTGCACAATTAGTGATTCTCGAATGCTTAATTCAGAGGCATGCACAGCACTATGCACTCCAGGAATACGATCCTGACTTCTTAACCAACGTCCGGTCGGTGGAGAGCTTCTGATTTCTGAATAAGATTAGTAAGAGTTGGAGGTTGGAAAAGTGAATCGTTTTTGAACAACTGAATCGCGGCTGACTTGGAACGTGACGCCTTTTTCAGAAATTTACAATGGAAGAACGCCTGCAACAATCTGACGATGGCTTAGACTTGACAGCGAGTTCCGTAAAGTTTCAGTTCTGCGTCGTCGATGCTTCTCCTTTTTCCGTGGTGGTGCTCTGTTTCTGTAGATTTTGGCAACCCTGAAAAGGCACGTCATA
>KE372688.1:1209391-1220553 GCA_000418225.1 Zizania latifolia | reverse complement strand
GTCCACCTCATCGGGCGCATAACGAGCCAGCTTGTTGAAGCGACTCAGATAGTCCACGAGAGTAGAGGCCCCTTGCTTGACTTGCTCGAATTCTGTCCTCTTCATGTCAATTGCGCTTTCCGGCACGTATGCTGCTCTGAAGACTTCCGCGAATTCAGGCCATTCTATGGCAGCTGTGCTGCCATGGGCAATTGACATGAAGAGGGCAGAATTCGAGCAAGTCAAGCAAGGGGCCTCTACTCTCGTGGACTATCTGAGTCGCTTCATATGATTCCTTTCCAAGGGAGCCCAGGTGAAACGGTTCCTTAGCCTGGACCAAACCTCGGATGTGAAAGGACATTCCGTAGAGAGAGATGGTGCGTTGTTTCTAAATTCCGAAGGCAAAGCTGACAAAAATAGTTGTTAGGCCATCCGCGAAGCTGAAGACGATCTAAAGTCCAAAGTCTATTCTATAGAAGGAGCCAAGTGAAAAACTTATATTTCGAGGGAGCCCAGGCTTTTCATATCAAATCCGCTGATACGGATATGGTAAAACTAACAAATTGGGCAGCATATGCTAAGTTCGCATTGTAGTCTCCCGAGGCCATCCATTTCCATATAATCATATCTTCAGCGCTGTCGGCGAAGATGATGTTTGATTCACTAATTTGAATATATATGACGATGAATTCTTGGATTAGGCCAATCGTAAGATCAAGGTTTATGTCAGAAATCCACTTTTCATCTACTAGAGCATTTCTAACCGACCTATTCTTTCTCCTAGAGTGCTTATAGAGGTTTAGTGCCCTATATTTTAGGGCCTCTGGGCCTGCCCATGCTGAGTCCTAGAAGCTTGCCTTCATGTCGTTTCTAATTGTTACTTTGGTTGATGCTGCAAAGAGAACAACCTTGTCCAATTCGTCACACGGCGATAGCAAGCCAACCTAAGGTTTTTGTGGGCAGCACCATTCGAACCAGAGTCAATATAGACGAAGGGCACGCACCACTTTATCTAAATCATGAATCCCAAGACCTTCCAAGTTGGTTGGCATACACACCTTGACCAGATAACTTTACATTTCCCACCATGAAACTCCTCATTCCCTACCCAGAGGAATCTTCTACGGGCTTTATCTATCTCTTTGAGAAAGGACTTTGGAGGCTTAAGCATCGTGAGAAGATAGGCAGGCAGGGATAAGAGTACAGAAGTAACCAAAACCTTCCTCCCTGAGGAAATCAGCTTGCTTTTCAAACCAGCTAGCCTTGCCTTGATTTTATCCATTGTTGGTTGTAGGTGTCCTTTTCGAATTCTTCCAGTGGTGAGAGGTAAACCGAGGTAAGTGATTAGAAAAGAGACACGAGGCCCTGCAAAGCTTTGTAGGCAGGAGACCATATTGATGTCATCACATCTGATTGTAACAACCAAGCTCTTTTCAAAATTAACTAGTAGCCCTATTACCCCCCAAACTTTGCAGCAACGATATCATGTTATTTACATCTGATATCAATGGGTGTATGTTTTCGAAAAAGACTTAACTTCACTTTATTATGCAGAGATAAAATTAAGATGAAATCACACGATGCACTGTGCATCAGCTGAATTTTCTGCCTAATTTCAAGGTATTTATTACTTATGGTTATCAAAGAATTTATTCTTTTGGTGTACTTCCAAGTTCCCACAGCGTAGGCCAACCCCATTTGTCTCACTCTTTCTTTTTGTTAAGAGTACAATTGAGGATTTACGCCTCACAAGTTACTCTCATACATCTACAGAAATCAATAGGTTTCCGATATCTAATACATATTACCCACTGATAATTACTTTATTAGGGAACAGATTAGAGAGAAATCGGTGTTCGTGAGTCTAAAAATAGATAGAAAGTCATACCCATCAGCTAAAACAGGTTCTATGTGCATGAAAAAGTACTACTTGTAACTATTTACATGCATACCCGAATATTGAAGTATATGAGCTAAATTTCCAAAAGGTCTTACAATCCAACAACAACAAGTAACCCTAGATCTATACCCTCTAAGCCTTACACTCACTCACACCTAGTTACTCCGTCCCACACCATTTCCTCTCCTTGCACCATGTCATCACCCTAGTTTGAGCCGCCCATGTCACGTGTCCTTACTCAAGACTACGGTGGTGGATATGACAGCGTGGGCAGCGGCTACATGGTTTTCATCAAGACTAGGGAGTGGTGAGTTTGGTGGTAGTGGCAACCTCCGCTGCTATTTGACCGAAGGGCACAACCACACCATCGTGTTAGTCAATATTGGGTTTTCTATTGTGTTGACCTTATAGATTTTTTTTATCAGATTTCAGATACCCAATGGATTCAGACACGAGTTTAGTTTAAAACCTGAGTTTCACCGGCATAAGTTTTAGAGGGTTGCGCGGCTTTACTAATAGGAAGTCATCAGCAAATTGTGCTTGGCATGTGTCCTAAATCTTAGTGCTGCATTTCCCATAATTCACAGGGTACCCTGTAAGTTGTAACTACTACCATACCACGTTTTTTAAGTGGCAACAATACGGTCGGTGTGCACCTGTACCAGTAGAATATTGGAGTTGTTCGTTCTTTTTTTTTCAGGGAAAAACAATGAGTTTCACACTGCACCTATTCGTTAGTTACACAGGAGCGATGCAATCATACAGTGGTCACCCTACTTGAAAGCGTGTCGGTTTGATTCGACGATGATTGCTTCCAATGATACCGATATTATTGTTCGTGTAAATGTGTGATCAAGCTGCATTCTAGCTGAACATCTGTGATGACTTGTGGTTATTTCCAGTGCCTGGTCGAACGAATCTCCCGTTCGCCGAACCAGCGTCAGAGACGAGACCGATCGATCTGTTCATGGTCCGATCTAAATCTGATCAATCGAAGAAAAATATATATATGCAGGAATCGATCGTTGAATTGGCAGGTACGTAGCCTCCACAATAACATAACATGGGATAACTGCCAAGATGTGATTTTTTTAATGGCGCGACTCGTGAACCGAAGCCTCCGTCGTCGTTCATCCATGATTTTCTCCCTAGCCATGTGACCTAGCTCTACCATGGCACGTCTGGTGCAACGACCCTTGATGCCGATCGAGCAGCTCGTCGGTCTCCATTTGCATGCCTTGTGTTTCGCTTGCCTATAAATGCACTGGAGATGCCCTCCTCTGAAACCACCAAAACACAGACCAGCTGACGAGTAACTGGCCTTCCACTGCTCTGGAGGTTTCGAGCTAGCTAGGTAGAAGAAGCTGAGATGGCCGCCGCCATGTCCTGCAGGGTGGCTGCACTTGTGGCAGTCGTGTCCGTGCTTCTGGCGGGTGGCTCTTGCTTCGGCGCCGAGGTCAACTACAACACCTCCGCCGTCACCGCGTACGGTTCCGGCTGGCTCCCCGCCAGGGCCACCTGGTACGGCGCGCCCACCGGTGCCGGACCCGACGACAACGGTACGTGCGTGCATGTGTGTGCAGGACAATGCGGTGGTGGTGCTGATTGCTGTGCTCCTCGATCTTGGGGTTGGGGCTATCTCTGAACTAACGCATCGGCATTGATCGATCTGCAGGCGGTGCGTGCGGGTTCAAGAACGTGAACCAGTATCCGTTCAGCTCCATGACGTCCTGTGGCAACGAGCCCCTGTTCAACGACGGCAAGGGCTGCGGCTCATGCTACCAGGTAACATTTTAGATAATGATGTCACTGTTAGAGAACTCCATGAACGGCATGAAGGAGTAACATGCATGGAGTACACATTTGTTGACCTTTGTTTGACTAGCTATATATCTTTTTTCAGATAAGATGTGTGAACAATCCAGCCTGCTCCGGCAACACGGAGACGGTGATCATCACCGACATGAACTACTACCCGGTGGCCAAGTACCACTTCGACCTGAGCGGCACGGCGTTCGGCGCCATGGCCAAGCCCGGCCAGAACGACAAGCTCCGCCACGCCGGCATCATCGACATCCAGTTCAGGAGGGTCCCCTGCAACTACCCGGGCCTGAAGGTGAACTTCCACGTGGAGGAAGGCTCGAACCCTGTCTACTTCGCCGTGCTGGTGGAGTACGAGGACCTCGACGGCGACGTGGTGCAGGTCGACCTGATGGAGTCCAAGTCGGCGTCGTACGGCGCCGCCACCGGCGTTTGGACGCCGATGCGCGAGTCATGGGGCTCCATCTGGCGCATCGACGCCAACCACCGCCTCCAGGCTCCGTTCTCCATCCGCGTCCGCAGCGACTCCGGCAAGACGCTCGTCGCCAACAACGTCATCCCGGCCAACTGGGCTCCCAACACCAACTACCGCTCCATCGTCCAGTTCAGCTAACTGCATCCATTCCTGCGTGCTCCGAGCCTCCGACCGATCGAAACCATTTGGCCGCTTAGTAATTTATTCGCTGCTACTGCAAATTGCATGGGATTCAGGAGTTTTAATTAGGCGAGGCCTCGTGTGCTGTCTAGTGATGCATCGATGTAATCGACTAGATGGCTAGATGCACGTGTGAAGTGCACGTGTGGGAAATGGAGGAGGGGCACAGTAATACAGGGTGCATGTGCTCTCCCGCCCACTGTCACTGTACTACAAGCGTGTATGGTGTATCCAAATCAAAGCCTACAAATTATATACAGTGCTTGCAACCAAATCATGTTCAGCTCACTGGCTCGATCTCTGCTTATCTGATTTAATTTTGCATTCTGCCGGCCGGGCTGATTAAGAAAAACATGTCCTAGTCATCCATAGTGATCTACATATCAATTTGCGGATGAACAATGTATGGATACCATGAGTCCCAGCTTAAGACTGGTGGTTGTTCAATTTTAGGCCTCAACAAGACAAATGAAAATTTGTCATTGCCAAAAACTGTGCACAATACATAATTCTGAGCCTTGCTTGGAATATATACCATCTTTCAGAACACTGCCAACTACCAACACACAGGTTTCATGAGAATAGCAAAACAAACACTAACCCATAACCATTGTGGATTAAATTTACAGGTTGAGTCAGAATTACTTTAGTACGAGCGGATCTGAAGCTGACTTGGAATATACCATTTTTTAGAACAGTTATATGCAGCAACTGTTCAGCTGATCCACTAAAGTGAACAGAGCACAATCAAGCTTTAGCTTTTCATTTCTCTGATTTTGGCCATCCTGGAAAGACGGGGGTTCATCACAATTATTATCACGAGAAGCAAAGGAAGTCTACTCAATTACGGTGATTACTGCGCTGATTGAACGCAAATGGTACTACTAATCATGCTCATGGGTAGCTTCAGTCGTCTGGCGAAAAAATGGGTAGATTCAGTTTTATATGTGAGCTAGTCTCGGCAACAACGTCGGCTTCAGATTTATCTGCTGACCTGACAGACTGGATTCTCGCCGGAATTACTGGCGTTGAAACCTCCCGTAGCAACGCTGACTCCTGACTGCAATTAAGGGCAGCTCAGTGCTGCACGCCTGTCGAACACACGACTCGCTTCTGTTCATAAATGGTAACCGTGATGTACGCTGAAGAAGCTGCCTTTTTTAAACACTTTTCAACGATGAATCGATGACCGAGATAAACTTAGAAAAGTTAGCCCCATTCCATGAAGCTTGATTCTTGCTGCTCTGGTTGCTTGGGAGAGAAACATGGTCACCTATGCCACGTCAGTGGAGAACTTGTCTGCAAAGAACTTGTTCTTCCCCCCATCAGATCAGTGAAGGTAACAGTTTGTTTCCAACTCACCATAGGCAAGCGACTAAGCTTGCCATGGTTATATGAACCAATCCAAGTTGTGCTACGTTTCACTGGAAGCTCCCTTCACATAGCTGGATACCTTTCCCCATTTCACGTTCGCCTGACAGTTATCAGGATCGAAGAAGTGGACAAAGCAACAGACTCGACTAGGACGGCGCATGTGCGCGCGGGCGAGGCGATTTGGACGCCGCCCGCTGCTCACCGCTCACTGCTGCCTGCCGCCTTCTCAGATTCTCCGGTTGTTTTTTGGCTACTCGGCAAGCGAGATGGTGCTGTTGCAGCAGATTTTCAGGACCCACGGCTGGTCCGCCCGGCTCGCCTGTCGTGGATGGTCGACTGAGCTTTCGCCGATCTCCTCCTGAGTGGCGCCCGCCGCCCGGCCGGCAGCGTAAACTCTGCGGTTCTCGTCGCGGCGGCGCCGCGGCTACTGCGTCTGCTTGTGTGCACGCAAAAGATAAACAAATTGAGCTGCATTTCTGTGCCTTTAGTCAAATTCGATCATTGCTGACTGAGCTGTAGGACTTGGTGACAGAGTGATAGTGTTGTCGTGGGTTAAACGTGTGTTTGGTTGAGCTGTAGATTTAAAAAAATTGTTGTGAGCTGTGAGTTGTGAGATGTGAAAAAGATAAGAAGTTATTTGGTTGAAATAGCTGTGGATTTCTATTTTATTAACTCATAATATTTAGTTATATTATTAATATGCAATTTTATAGGTAATGTTTATACTAAAATTACACTAAAATGATACATTTTACTAAAATTTTACCTTTTCAAATTTTACGAGAACTGATATATTGTAATGGTATGGTGGGTAATTTTTGTTCAAAGTTGAACTGAAAAGCTGTGAAAGTTGGGGCCCCCAGTTTTAGTTTGTACTGCGAAAAGATGCTACTTTTGAAAAAAACTAGTTAGCCCTAGAAAGCTGGTCGGAAAAGCTGAATTAAATATAGCCTAAGATATATCAAGTTGCATTTTCACACGTTGATTGATCAGATGAGTCTGAGAGAACAAATTGACCTGGTTTGGGCCCTGTTTTTCAGGTGTTGGTTTGCTCTTGTTGTCAAGCATTCCATTATCCATTGTTATCCTGCAGACGAAACGTTTTAACAGGTCGCTGAAATGCATGCAGGTCAGGCTGATAGAGTGGTAGAATTCTTCACCGCTCATAACTTGCAACCTGACAAGAATGAGAAATCAACTCGCTTGTACGTACGTTGCCATTGCTTACAAACTCAAGCAAGTAAACATTAAAACATACATGTGAGCTGCCGTTTGCTCGTACTACACAAGTTCGCGTCGCGCCCGTATAGCAGTAGCAGGCTAGCAGCCGCAGCCGCAGTGAGCCGTCCGGTATGGTCAGGGAACATGTGGGGGTTACCGGATGCATTGGATGAATAATGCTTGCTGTTGCTGCGACGTGCTCTGTTCATGTGATGTGCACGTCGACGTCGCCCTGGTTGGCTTGTTTAGAAAATCCATCCTAGCTCACATGACAGTATGACAATGCTCCAAGTACTGTAGCTGATGCCACTCTGGTTTGACTTGGAGAGGAGAGTAAACCAATTGAGCAACCAGCAGGTAAATGACCCTGCAATTATTTCTTCGTGTGTGCTTGGCCGCTCATGGCATTGAAAAGGTGAAAGCGGCAAGGGAGCAGCAGCTCCCCCATGTGCAGTGCTTCGTCTGGTTGCCCTGATGCTGCCTACGACCAGCCGAATGGTCGGCTATACCAAGGCCATGTCTTTTTGTTAAACTATATATTATAAAAAAGTGGGGATGCAGCTAACGAGACGGACATGGAGTGATGGACCACTAACTACCGGGCCGGTCGGCAGGTGCGAGTCGGTTTGGGTTGGTTGGTTCCACGAATAACGACCGGCTAACGGTCGGAGGATGTGGCCGGTTTCATGCACATTGCACTGTTCATTTCTGAGAGATGGATGCGTTGGTGTTTCTCCGGCTGGTCCCCGGCAAAAATGGATGGGAGCTCTCGACGTCGACGTCTCTGCTCCATGTGAGGCGACGGGCGTACGTGTAGTGTCATGTTGTTGTGTGGTCGCTTCCGGCTTCCCTTTGCAGAGCCAGTGGCAGCCAGGAATGATAAGGGCTTAACGGGCTTCTTTATTTTTGTTTGGATTGTACTAATCCTGATAGTAGATTACGACGCATATGGCCCAAACGGCTTGTGCACTGCTGTGTACTACTAGCCTTGCCATGCAATATGGCCCAAGAGTGCAAGACCGACTGCGTTGGTAATCTAGCAAGCACGATTTTTTTAGAAATTACAGATCCGAATAGCTGGTGAGAAAAATATTAGGACTAGACCCATGTCAACAGTTAAATTATTGATAAAGTCTATAAACACTTTAAATATCAATAGAATTCCTATTGACCGTCGACTAGGGATAAAGTATTCCCTGGACCAACCAACGAATGATAAGTTAGGGCTCACCTTCATGTATGCGTGCTCTCTCGCTCGGGCACGGCTCCCGCTCACAACTGCAAAGCGCCTCATCTGTGTCGGCGCCTGTCGACCGTTGGTTGGTCAATAGGGGAGATTAGTTTTCTTGTTGGGTCTAGTTTTACTATTTTTTAATGAGCTATTCAGATCTGTAATTTTTCCAAAAAAAAATTAAAAAAATTTCTAGCAAGCACGGTCCAGTTCCGACTCTGCAGGCAACACGTACTAGACGCCGGCCCATTTACTGGTTGGCCCAACTTGTCGAGGACGAATCACATCTTGTCGTGGGCATAAATCATTCGAGGCACAAATCTGCCGCGCCCATGCATGCATACAATCCGGCCCAAGCCGAGCTGCTTTTGCTTTCCTTTTGGCATCACCGATTCCCCACCCCTCGCCGTCCGGGAAGGTCGCCGGCGGCTGGCTCAGGCCGCCGCCGCCGCTCTACGGCTCGACACGGCCGGACCCGATGATCCGTTGCGTCTTCTCGCAACAGACGAGCCACCGGTCATCGGCTTAAGACAGCCAGTTAACACACGCGTACGCCTCCCGCTCTTAGTACCCGCAGTGCACAACGGTTGGCACTGTATACTGCAGTGGTATGTACCATGCTGCTGGGTGTATTAACTGCTGGTGTACCATACTGTTGTATGCAATCTGTGTTTAATTGATGAGATATCATGGCTGCAGCTAGCACCGTTGTCCAGTACTCTTCCTCACCTGATGTGCATAAGTGAGCCGTGACCCTTTGGCGCTGTGCCAGCTACTCCATGATGGAGCTCGCTAACTCACTGCAAGCTAGCTTCGATCTCTTTCACTAAACAGATCTAAGATCGACATGGCATCATACGAGATCCTAGCTACTTTCAGTACGTCCCAGCTTATTGCTGCTGCTGCTGCTGCTCGTTTTGTGGCTGATTTCACCTTGGCCAACGAGCAAAAGGCAGCCATGTAAAACCATCCATGTATGTGTATGAACAGCAGCCACAAGGATGCACTGTTGAAAAGCGTACGCATGGTCAGAACATATGCAGAGAGTATGCAATGCAAGTTTCAGACTTTGAGTTTGTAGTTGTCTGAATTAATTTATGTGTTGGACTTTGGACTAGAACAGCTGAACAAAGCATGGCTTGGATGGTTGGTTTCGTGCGTGGGCACGCTGCTGGCTACTCCAGTACGCATACGTACTTAGCTAGCTAAAGCAAGAGCCTGCTATTATACTACGAGTTAATGCTGTACTTGGGTACGTAGCTCAAGTAGATACGACCAACTGTTGCGTACGAAATTAATTCGATCGATCGGACTGGTACGTAGGGCCAGAATCCGGTTACGTCCCCGGCGCCTGGCATGGCTGGGGCCTGGGGCCCTGGCTGATGATGCACACGGCCGTGACTGGCTAGCTGCTTGCATGGCCCATCTGCATAAACTCTGAATTTATCTGCATCTTGTTCTTGATCCCCTCACTTAAGTCGCCAGCTGAGCAGAGTGCGAAAAAAAAGGAAAGATATCAATGCTGCAGAAGTTACCTCCTTCGTCGGTTAGATATTACACCAAATGTATGGTCCCGTTTCGGACAGTTACGCGTCCAAGATTTTCTAGTCAAATATAAAGAAATCATGGATCTAGAGTATCGCTAATCCTGTTAATTAAACCTTGGCTACTTTGCTGATCTTTCTGGTACGGTCGATACAACCAAAACGAAACAAAGGATGGAATGCGATGTAAGATAGAGCAAGCGAGACATCAGCTTTTCATTGGCGTTGTTCCTGCGATGTCATCTGCAATTTCTCTGCAACCTTTAGTTCTCTGAAGTTATGTCTGCAATTTCTGGTCTACATATTCAGGGCACCGACAAAAGAAAGGCTTATGCTAATTCGATGTGCACATCCATGTGAATAATACAGAACATATTCCTGCATATGGGAGCACTATAGTTAACAACATGGTATTTATTTGTGGGGGTAAATCAAGATTGGAGTGATAATTTGCTATACCATGGTATGCAATTATGCATTGTTGTACAGAGTAACATATTGCAGTCTTTGCCACTATGCAAGTCTGTGTTTCCACAAAGTGGAACCTAACATTGGAGAGATCAGGATAGGCTTTAGTGCTTTACAGTCCCTGCCTAAATCTACAGAACCCGAGATAGAATTCCAGGACCAATTGTGGAAGGAATTGAAATGGAGATTTGATAGTATCTCTCGCTTTAATCCATGGCCATCAGCACACAATCTCCCACTGGTCAAATGCAATGCACCTTCAAAATGGCAAATCATTACACAGATAATTAAGAAATTCCCTCAAGTGTTCATGCGAGCAGGCATGCATGATGTACCACCTCGTGTTGCTTAATTTGTTGCTAAAGAAAAGGCAATGTATGAAACTGTGAAACTGTAAGTGCATGACCTGAAGATTTGCAGAGTTGATCCTGCATTGAATTCTGGCCGGTTTTACAGACTAATTTTCGTTTCGTTCTAGTGACATTAACATTTTAGAAACATCTTGTTTTCTTACCTGACACTGCTGTGTATTTAAATGCTCTGCCGATGCAACTTTCTCACCTCGTCCCTCCACTTGTTTCTTTCTCCTCCTCCCCTGATCTTCCTTTGTGGAAGGATGCTTGTCACCTACTCCTTTTAAGTTCCCCCACTCTCCTCACACTTCTTCTACCTCTCTTCCCCATAAAATTATTATCTTTGGAACCAAAAGCCAACGCAGAGCAAGCAAAGGGAGAAAGCAAAGAGAGGCGAAAAGAAACAAGCGAAGCAAGAAGCAGCCGCAGCTCACTCTGCAAGCATTCCAGCAGCATCTGGTATCTAGAGTTGTGTTGTGTTAGGTATCTACACTTCTTGCTTGCTTGATCGGTCTCTTGATGGTGATGGACAAGCACACTTGCAAGCTCTGCTTCCGGCGGTTCCACAATGGCCGTGCTCTGGGTGGCCACATGCGCTCCCATGTCATGGCGGCTG
>KE372688.1:1192088-1203097 GCA_000418225.1 Zizania latifolia | reverse complement strand
CTCTAAAGTACCCATAAATTATCTCTGAACTATGTTTAAAGTACCTTCAAATTATCTCTAAAGTACCCCTAAATTATCTCTAAAGTATGTTTAAATTACTTCTAAATTATGTCTAAAGTACCCCTTAATTATCTCTAAACTATGTTTAAAGTACCTCTAAATTATCTCTAAAGTACTTCTAAATTATCTCTAAAGTATATTTAAAGTACCTCTAAATTATGTCTAAAGTACCCCTTAATTATCTCTAAACTATGCTTAAAGTACCTCTAAATTATCTCTAAAATACCCCTAAAAATTACTCTAAAATTAGCACCAAAATACTCCTAAAGTACTATTAAACTACCCCTAAAATACTACTAAACTAGTCTTAAATTACCCCTAAAATACTACTAAACTACTCCTAATCTACCTCTAATCTATTACTAAGCTACTTACGCTACACCTACAACTACCTAAAGAAGAGAGGAGAGGGGAGGAGAGGGCATACCTGGGAGGAGGGAGCCAAATAAGGTGGGGCACACGGGGGGCTTTGGCCCCCCTTATATAGCCACGCCAGTCGACAGATGGTCTGTTGACTGAGCACTGTAGCTCAGTCGGCAGACCATCTGTCGACTGAGCGTGGTCAGCGGTGGGTCAACGGCTTTGTCGACAGACTATCTGCTGACAGAAGCTAGACCCACTGACTGAGTCTATGTGGCCCTCTGTCGGCAGACCATCTGTATGACAGTATGCTATTTTTATAATTTTTGAAATCCACGTACTAAATTTAAAATTTTGAATAAAATGTATTATTTAAAAAACAATCGGCGGGTTCTGCTCTGCATGGAACCAATTGGATACGGGTGAAAATAACATTCTATTAAGAAATTTGTCTGTTCTAAGTATAATATTATATAATTTTTTGTCCAAAAATTAGTCTATAAGAAACTACATAAATGCACCTTCTTCACTTTTCGTGTCATGTTACGGCCGAGAGTTGATCTAGTTAGGCTACCAAATTCAGAAGTAGTTTGTAGTTTTTTCAGATTCATAAAAATAAATAAATAAAGAGAATGATGAGAGTGGGATTTGAACCCACGCCCTTTCGGACCAGAACCTTAATCTGGCGCCTTAGACCAACTCGGACATCTCATCAACTTGTTGGTTAAGAGAAGTTATTTTTTATTTAACCCGATAATGCCAATGTATTTTTATATTACCAACATATATTTATTCGGTAGGATCGATTCTTCAGCAGTCACCCTTTCAGTCTTTCCTGCTATAACACGATGCCGTCTTCAGGTAATCATGTCCGCGTAACGTGTTGGGTTTTAACCACTGCATCCATCGATCCGATTTCATATGCTTGGACCGATCGACACGAGCTTAGCTAGCTAACAATCTGCAGCAGCAAACCAACGTTGCCATCATGCCAGCTTACGGTCGAGCTAGCTGGCTAGCTACCACATTAACGCCTTCTTCTACCTCGAGACCATTCACGTGAAGCCTGATCGATCATGCCCTGCTTGTATGTATGCATGCAGCAATTCATAAATAGGTGCCGCGTTCAGCTCATGCAATTGGCCCACACGGCCGGATCAGATGCTCTGTTGGATGAATATATGTTGCAATCTTCTCGCAACACACATATGATCCACTGATCATCAGCTAAAACCGCTAATTAACACACGCGTACGCCTCTGCTTTTATTGACTCGTAAAATACTGTGATGGCCAAAACGTACTTAGTACCAGCAGTGCACAACGATTGGCACTGTATACTGCAGTGGTATGTACTATGCTGTTGGGTATATTAATTGTTGGTGTACTATACTGCTGTATGCAATCTGTGTAAATTGATGAGATATCATGGCTGCAGCGAGCGTTGTTGAGTACTCTTCTTCACGTGATGTGCATGAGTGAGCAGTGACGACGACCTTTTGCGCTGTGCCAGCTACTTCATGATGGAGCTAGCTAGCTCACTTCATGCTAGCTTCGATCTCTTTCACTAAACAGATCTAAGATCGATATGGCATCATTCGAGATCGATCCTAGCTAAGTTTCAGTATGTACGTCCTTGGCCAACAGATCAGCAAAAGGTAGCCAAGTATACCGTCCATGTATGTGTACGCATAGTAGCCATGCCCAATGCATGATGCGCTGGTGCAAAACGTACGAATGGTCCGTCTATATACATAGAGTATATATGCAGTAGAAGTTTCAGACTTTCAGTCTGTAGTTGTCTGAATTAATCTATATCTTGGAGTTTGGACTAGAACAAAGCATGGTGTAGGAACGGCTGACTCGATCGATCAGCTCTCTCCCGGACTCCTCCTTTGTTAATATTCATTCAGTTAGACGTCCTGTTCTTGTGCGCATGTTGCGCGGTAGAACGTAAGAGTCTAGACGTCTAGTATTAGATTTAAAAAAGTAATTTGTGAGAATACGAAGAAATTGTGTTTCTAATTCTAGTTTATTTCTAAATTATATAACTATTAAGTATAATAATCTAGAGTTAGAATCTCAACTGTTTTAAAGAGTTTTAGATTTTATAAGTATTGCACGTCTTTTAGACAAAATCTACGACAGTATGTTTGCTCATACGAGTCCCTCCTCTGTACATGTATATAAGCCCATGTGGACGCAATGCAACGGTGCCGATTGCCTCAACTCAATCTCTACAACACATGGCTCGGATGGATGATTTCGTGGGCACGCTCCTGGCTACTCAAGTACGCATACGTGCTTTGCTAGCTAAGCCAGAACATGCTATGTATATATATGGAGAATTTTATGGTACTCTCAAGATTTTATGGACCATCCAATCTATACGATTCAACGGCTCAAATTTAGAATTGATGATCTATTACCTCCTAGAGGTAATATATCATATATATCAGATTAATTCTTTTCTATATATATGTACCAGACTTTTCGTTATAATGCCCATATGCATGTAGATTAATTCCTTTTTTCTATATACATGCAACAGACTTTCCGTTAAATCATGCATGCATGCAGATTACTTTCCGTAATATGCACACGTCTATCCTGCATGCATGCCGGTTACTGTATTTTTTTTTTAATTATTTATTTTAAGCACATTTAATCAAGGCCCAGATTACTTTGAGCTTACCTCATGGAGAGGTATAATATATATATATATTTTATACGAGTTAAAGTCGTACTTAGGTACGTAGCTGAAATAGCAACGACGACCAACTGTTGCGTACGAATTAATACGATCGATCGGGCTGATACGGGGCAGAGCCACCTTGGGCTAGGGGTGACTTGGAAACAAATTAGTTTTACCTTATAAGTTTAACATGTGTATCCAAGATGAGAAATTAATTTATAAAATATAAATTGTTAAGTGGTAAACATATTTTTCGCTAGTTTCGTGCTCCGTAGAATCCGGTTACGTACGTCCCAGCGCCTGGCTGGGGCCCTGGCTGATGATGCACACGGCCGTGACTTTGTTCTTGATCCCCTCAGTTAAGTCGCCAGCAGAACAGAGAGGGGGAAAAAAGAAAAGATATCAATGCTGCAGTAATTACCTCCTTCATCAGTTAGATTACACCAAATGTAACACGGCTAATTAACAATCCTGGACTGGTGGTGGCTGGTTATCGCTGGACACTGGCAATTGAAGAGTAGTTACTACTGAATATATACAGGGCAACTGAATTAAAAGAGGATATTGCCGTGGATTTTCACCGATCTTATCCCTGCACATGTTCCTGCAATAGCTCGGCCATGCCAGCCACTGGCATTCCAGGATCACGATGATTGCGATGCGAAGAAGGCGTTGATGGCCAGTAATACCCGGATCACAGCTTGACCAGGTTGCATGCTTGACTGTATCGCTGATCCTGTTGATTAAACTTACTGAAATGGATGGACAGCCTCATTCTCTGACGTCTGGTCCGTGCTGATCTTTCTGGTATGGTCGACACAACCAAAAAGAAACACAAGGATGAAATGGTAAGATAAAGCAAGGGAGACATCAGCTTTTCATTGGCATTATTCCTGCGATGCCATCTGCAATCTCTCAGCAGCCTCTCTTCTTTGTAAGATTGGAGGTATTAGCTGCTGGCTATCCGGCCGTGACGCGTAAAATGGAACCTTTGGTTTTCTGAAGTTATCTGCAAATTTTGGCCCGTATAACCTGGAAACCGACAGAAAAAAGGCTCCTGCTAATTCGTGTGCATGCACATCCATGTGAATACAACTTATCCCTGCATATGGACGCACTAATTGACAACATGGTGCTTTTCGGGGGATAGAACAAGATTGGATTGATAATTTTGTATACCATGATATGCAGTGTTGTACACAGTAGCATATTGCGGTCTTTGCCCACTATGCAAGTATGTGTTTCCACAAAATGGAACCTAACATTGGAGAGATAAAGATAGGCTTTAATGCTTTACAGCCCCTACGAATGTGAGATGGAATTCCAGGATCAATCGTAGAAGGAATTGAAATGGACATTTGAGAGTATTTCTATCTTTAATCCCATCCAGGGCAGAGACAGCCATGGGCAGTTGGGGCTTAGGACATGTTTGGTAGGGGATGACCGATTGCAAAGAGAATATTTAGAATCTGTACCAACAAATAAAAATATAAGTTATTTATGCTAGAATTTAAGACAATTGATTCTCTTTTTTAATGTGGAAGATAATCATGTAAAATCTTAATTCTCATAAGAATCAGGCTATAAAAATAAAAAATACTCGTAGAAGTTCAGTAGAGTATTTATACATGATTGAAGTACCGGCACAATATAAAATATAAGTAATATGATTCATATATTATATTATTTATTTATTTCTATTCATATACTTTCAGATATAACACAAGCTAACATATATATAATAATGTAACTCAAAGGCATTGGTATAATAATCATTTTAGATAACTATTCTATCTGATAAAAATTAGAATATAGTCATCCAACCAAACGATTTCACAACTAAATATGATTTACACATAATCACTTTCAGATAGAATCAAAAATTAGAACATGGAGTCATGCCAAACTACCTCTTAAGCTTCAAGCCTAACTCATTACTTCTTTTGAATTTATATCAAATTGTTATAAGTTTTTGTTGCAAATTTTGAATGATTACTTAATGAATGTTAGCTCAAACCTAGAGGTGATATATTTTAATTTTCTCCCTGATCCCTTCTATTATATTATATTGTCTCGTCCATTCCCATCAGCGCATAATCTCCCACTGGTCAAATACAATGTACCTTCAAAATGGCAAAGCATTTACAGAATCGATTAAGAAATTCCGCCCAGTGTTCGCGCGAATAGGCATGTGCCAACTTATACTGCCTAATTTGCTGCTAAAGAAAAGGCGATGTATGATTATGAAACTGTGAAATTGTAACTTCTTAAGTAACTCCCCCTAGCCACATGCAGTGCATGGCCTGAAGATTTACCAAGTTAATCCTGCATTGAATTTCTGCCAGTTTTACAGACTAATTTTCGTTTCAGCCTAGGGACATTTACAGGAGGGGCCGTATCATTTTAGCAGATAATTATGTGGATCTTTGGTTTGCGAAACCCTGTGAAAACATTTCAGAAACTTCTTGATTTCTTACCTGGCATTGCTGTGTATTTAAGTGCTCTGCTTAAACCAACTTTCTCACCTCCTCCCCTGATCTTCCTTGGTGGAAGAATGCTTGTCACCTACTCCTTTTAAGTTCCCCCACTCTCCTCACACTTCTTCTACCTCTCTTCCCCGTAAAATTATAATCTTTGGAACAAAAAGCCAACGCAGAGCAAGCAAAGGGAGAAAGCAAAGAGAGACGAAAAGAAGCAAGCAAAGCAAGAAGAAGAAGAAGAAGCTGTTCACTCTGCGAGCATTCCAGCAGCATCTGGTATCTAGTGTTGTGTTGTGTTGTGTTGTGTTCCATTGCTGATCCTAGTGTAGGAATTCTTGCTTGCTTGATCGCTCTCTTGGAGGTGATGGACAAGCACACTTGCAAGCTCTGCTTCCGGCGATTCCATAATGGCCGTGCTCTGGGTGGCCATATGCGCTCCCATGTCATGGCTGCCGCCGCCGCCGCCTGCGCTACATCATCGTCGTCACCGCAGCAGTCACCGCCCCTCTCTCTGGCATCGAACTCGTCGACTGAGATCGAGATGGATGATAAGCCGGCGCAGCAGAAGCCACTGTCGTATGTCTTGAGAGAGAACCCCAAGAGGAGCTACAAGATGGAAGCCGCTGAATTCTCGGGTGGCGCGGCGGCCGGCGGCGAGTCATCGGTCGTTCAGGACGGCGAGAGCGACACGGAGTCCCCGCGCTGTGGTGCGGGGTTCGCCGTAAGCCGCAGGCGCTCGAAGCGGGCGCGCCGGCGCGCGCCACCGAGGACGCCGGATCCTGAGCCGGCGAGCAGCATCTCCGACGCGACACCGGAGGAGGACGTGGCCATGTCGCTCGTGATGCTGTCTCGGGACTCGTGGACGCGTTCCAGATCCGAGCACGAGCCCCACTGGGTCCGGGCGAGCTCGGAAGCCGAGCAGAACAACGACAACGTCAACGTCAAGGTGTTCGACGAAGACGAGGACGCTCGCGACATGGCCGGCGAGGATTACGAGGAGTATGGCGAGGCGACGGCCGCGCGCCCCCGCAGCAGGTACCAGTGTGGCGCATGCAAGAAGGTGTTCCGGTCGTACCAGGCGCTCGGCGGCCACCGCGCGAGCCTCAAGAAAGGCAGGGGCGGCTGCGTGCCACCGCCACGTCCGTCTCCGGCTAACGCCGGCGCGGCGGTCATCCACGAGTGTCCGTTCTGCTTCCGCGTGTTCGGCTCCGGGCAGGCCCTGGGCGGCCACAAGCGCGCGCACATGTCGTCCGGTTGCTCGCTCGCGCCGCCAACCCCCTCGGCGTCGCCAGCAAAATGCGGCGACAGCTCTGTGTCCATCGATCTCAACATGCCGGCCGCAATGGAGGACGACTTCGAGCTCTCCGCCGTGTACGACGCTGAGTTCGGCAGCACCAGACAGTGATATCTAGCTGATCTGATTGCCACCATCCATGGCAACTCCAAATCACCAGATGTAGTTAGACAAGCTCAAGAATTGGTAGGCCAACTGCTGCATGCAAGGATGGGTTCGAGGTAAGGGCCCTGCAATCCGCATCCATCCAAGAACCAGGTGGAGAATTAGCTCAGCAAAAGAACTCTACATCTTTTGCATAATATCTTCACTTCATGTTACTGCTATTGTTAGTGCTGAATCTGCTGAGCAGCAGAAAATTATTTTCTTTTTTGGCTTTCGGATGTAAATCAAATTGATATTTTAGTATTTCATTTATCTCATTAAACTCTGCATTCACTCGTCTCTGAACCTGTCCCATTATACTCTGCTTCTTTGAACCTTACATTGCCAGTAACAGCTCACTTACTCCTATGAAACCGCCGACTTGGTCCATTTAACTTGATCAGATCAAAAAGATCACTAATACGTAGTAACAAAAAGCTGAGATTTATAGCATAGTTTCATCTGCTCTTTTTCTGCTTTGGACGATGCCCTGCCTTCCAGCTGGTGGTCACACTGTCCTTTCGCCTAACACTACTGCGCTAGTACATCCATCACTCAGCACAACTCATAGCTCAAGCTCATGCCACACCATTTTGTTCAATTGTGATCACAAAGTCATGCATTGTGTGCACATCACTGGATTATGCTTAGTGACTAAAGAGCGGCAGTAGGCCCCTCTGAATCAGACTGTCAGAGAGAGATTAAGCAGTTTCAGTTGAGCTAGTTTAGCTTAGCTTCTTTGCTAGTGGAGAGTATTAGACTATTAGTAGCAGTAGCAGCTTTGCTTGTCTGATACTCTGATGCAACAGGCCAGCAGCTGAGCTGAGCAGAGCAGAGCAGCTGCTGTTGCTGTTTCTGTTGGCTCCCCCTGCAAAAAGGCCCCCCTGCTGCTGCTACTGGCTACTGCTCTGCTCCAACTAATACTTGTTGCTGCGTGTGAGGGTATGTGTACCCAGGGTGTGACGCTGAGAGTGGGCCATACAACCCTGGCCCGGCCCTTTGGGGTCCCAGCCGTCAGTGACTCAGATGAGCTTTCGTGTTGGTACGCATGCGATTCGGTATGAAGCTACGCTAACTGCTCTTTTGGAGCGAAGCTGGGCGAATCTCGATCTTCTTCTCCTACTCAGTCTGCAGAGTGCAGCCAACCAGTTTCTAAATATCTACCTAACTGATCCCAATATATTTAGAAAAGTTTGTCTTTCTTAGTTTTTGTTGGATTCTAATTTAATTTTAGACTATTTATTTTAATTTTAGATTTTAAAAATGGCTCTAGCTACTAGAAGCTAAAATAAACATGCTGTAATTACGCAAACTAGGCTGCTACTAGGTGAGTAACTAACCTTGTCACTCCCAATTCCTGTAGCATCATGCTCCCATGGCAGGGACATACAGATACTTCATGGAATCTAGACACCTGCTGGCTGTTGGCGCTGATAGCTGGGCCCACCTGTCAGTGGTAGCAGTAAGAATCTTCCACCATGGCAAAGGCAGATCGACCTCCATCTCGTAGAATTTTCGGTAGAGCGGTCACTCAGTTCCGGACTCTTATTTATCTTGTTAAATCTAATTTTTAGACAATTTAATTATATTATGTCACTTAGAAGACAGTATATTATTACTTAACTTTTTGTATGAAAGTAGACGGTGATGCGTGGTCTAAAGTGGGACGATCGAATGATTGTCAATGGGGGTAATCATTAATTAGGGATTGGCCTTATTATATTAGTAGTATCACTCTAGTTTGACATCTTGGTGCTCTATGACTATCAGCTTAATTCACGGCATTTGCAAATCTGCCATATATACATGGCGTCAAATGGAGTTTTGTAAGTTAATTAGATCGTCACCCACATGGTGGCTGGGATTTTCAAGTCAACATCCACGTCAAACTTGTTAGGAGCACAGGAACCTTTGTAGAACTGAAAAACAAGAGAAATTCCCCAATTAAATTGGGCACTGACAGGAAACTTGCTTCCAGGTTGAAGTTCATCTATCTGCTGCAGAGAGTTCAAGCTTACAAAGTGATCGAACAAAAGTTACTCTCTACCCTGTAATTAAAACTTAGGAAAGCATGCATGTTCGGTTGCTGGTACGTACTGCAGTGTCGCCATTACCTACCCATTACCCACCCCAACTCGTGACATGTGAACAGATCAACAGATCATTAAGGTGTGCATGCTAATTATTAATTGACCCTCCTCCTCTCCAGTTCTTGTACGCGGTCAACGAGCTGTAGCACACTGACGGTGAGTAGGCGAATTAATCAAGCTGTGGGTTGGGAGCAGTGAGCCAGTGATTCAGAGATCGAATCGGAGACGGTGGCCGGAGAAGCAGCTAGCTGTGGCCGTGCTGCCGTGCCGTGCATGTGGTCGGGTGCTCGATCGATCGGCTGGTTGTATGCATGGCGCCGTATCCATCCCGTGACGTGAATCGCCTTAGCCCGATCGCCTCTCGTACGAGATTCTCCTCTCCATTTCTTAGCTTCCACCCAAGAAGACGACGACTAGCGGTGGCAGCAGCCGTAGTTTCGAAGTCAAGCTATGTTCAGAGATAGCTTAACTACCCCCTCGATCTTCGCTTCTTTTCTCTGCTAGATCAAGTACAAACTTAATTGTAAAAGTTACAATAATGAAGGATAATTCATGCTACTACATTGCGGGCCATGCCAAAGATGATCAATCAGGAGGGTAAATGTGTATGCAGCACTGTAGATTAACATGTTGAACTCTACATGCAGCAAGGCCTATATGTCAGTTAGAACTATATCTGTAATACTGCAGAATGCAGATGATCCATTTCCATCGATCCGAGCTCATTCTGCAGGTAGCTAGCTAGCTAGCACACTGTCAGTTGTCACTCGACCGCTGATAATGAACACGGCTCAGCTGCCAGCAGAAAGCAGTCGAGCTCAGGTGAGCTGGTTGCTTCAATACATGCATGGGAATTCTGGTTGTTGTTGGGTGAATTAACCCGGGAAAAAGGCTAGCTGCACAAGGATCATGCCTTACCAAGAATCCAAGATCGAAGATAACAAGAGGTAGTTGAAGAAAATGCTCTACAGATCGACGGGCTACAATAGATACGTGCCAAATTAGTTGGTTGTCGGGTGATCGATCGAGGCTGAGGCGAGCTGAGTGAAAGGGTGAAGCGAAATCGAACGTAGCGTGAGGCTGCAGGCATCCCGGCCTGGCTAGCTCCCTGCACATTACTGTATCACACACACCAGTAGCTAGCATTGGATTTGGATGGATGCTTGGCTGGTGCAAAAGATGAGTCTTTTGCAAGCAGGAGCTGGCCAGGATTCCTAGATGTTGCCCATGTATGCAAGCACGTGCTGTAACTGTAAATTAACTGAACTACACGCATGCATTAAGATGCGTTCTGGGTGCTTGATTTGTGAAAGCAACAGTCGCACTGGTGCATCCACAGTGGTAGTGGCTCAAGATGCTTTGCGACAGATAAAAGGTTGCGTTGCTGGTAGGCTGGTGTGATCATTCGGTGGAATCTTTGCAAGCCAAATATTTTACGCATTGCGGCTGTAAATGGGCCATCGAGTACGACTTTTGGTCGCCGCACGTCGGCGAATCGGCCGCTCTCGCGGCACAAAAGCTGGCCCCTCCGCCCCTGTTCGTCCCAGCGCGAAATCAGATCGTTAGTTAGAGATCTCCCGGGTGACCCCCACGTCTGGACTCTAGCGTTCTGATTGGGAGCGTCCTAACTGAATTCGATTGAGGGACCCCCGTCGCGCGACACATATAAAAGAAGGAGGTCAGCGATGAACAGAAGCTATTGTTCATGCGTCCAACACTCCGCCCTACATCTCTCTGCTAATCCGATCAAAAGCGAATTATGCCGAAGCGGCGGGAAGCTCTCTCGACTCCTCGCCGTCGATCACACCACTCCGACGCCACAGCACTGGCCATGGCGTCATCTTCCTCCTCGGGCAAACCTGAAGGTACTCCCGGCTAATCCCTAAC
>KE372688.1:1170427-1191373 GCA_000418225.1 Zizania latifolia | reverse complement strand
GTTTTCCTTTTTTCCAGAATTTAAGAATTGATTTTCTGTTTTATATGGAGGCTATCAGAGTTCATCCCACATTGTGATACTACCAAGGAGTATCTCAAAAAGGTGAAGAGCCAGTATACTAGCTCTTCAAAGACGTATGCTAGCACGCTTATTAAGAAGCTCGTCACGGAGAAATAGCGTGGTGGAGGAGTTAGAGAGCATATACTTAGGATGAGCAACATGGCTTCGAAGCTGAAACCAATAGACATGGAGCTCAATGATGATTTTGTCGTCCATTTGATTATGACGTCTCTCTAAGGATTTTGAGTATTTTGTGATCAACTATAACTCGCAGCGAGAACGCTGGAGTATTGAAAAGCTGATCTCCTCATGTGTGCAAGAGGAGAAGAGAATTAAAGAGGCACATGGTGATTCAGTTCACTATGTGCATCACAATAAGGAGAAGAAACATTATTTCCCTAAGAAGCATTATAAGAGTCATTCTAATGATGCTAAGGACTCCTCTTCTAAGTAAAAAGGAAAGGCTCCTATGAAGTAACATGACGTTCCAAAGGGCGTATGCAGACATCGTAAGAAGGAGGGGCACCATATGAAGGACTGTGTGGAGTTCCTAAAATGGATGAACAGAAATAGTAAGGATAAAATTACATCAATAGATGAATCCCTGTACTTAGAATATTCTACTACTACTTGGTGGATTGACTCAAGTGCAACTGTTCATATTGCTAACTCTTTACAGGGATTCGCTACGATAAGAACATTAGCAAGAAAAGAAAGAACAATTAGAGTAGCGAACGGCATTGAGACAGATGTTGAAGCCATTGGAGAACTCACATTAGAAATTAGCAATGGCTTTACTATTCTTTTGCACGATGTCCTCTTTGTACCTTCTATGAGAAGAAATTTAATTTCAGTATCATGTTTAGACAATGATGATTATGATTACTATTTTGGTGACAAATAATGTTCCATTATTTTTGATAGTAAAGATGTTGGTCTTGCCTTCGAGCATGATAAGCTTTATTTACTTTCTCTAAACGAATCTGTGAATGTTGTAAGTGCTGAGAATATTTCCTCGTCGATGAATAAGAATAAGCACAAAAGAATTGATGACGTATCTTCAAAATTATGGCACTGTCGTTTAAGCCACATTTCGAGGGGGAGAATTGAACGCTTAGTCAAAGAATCAATTCTTCCGCCTTTAGAATTTTCAGACTTTGAGCAATGTATCTCATTGTATTAAGGGCAAATACGTCAAACAAATTAAGAAAGACGCGAAGCGAAGCACATGAGTTTTAGAAATAATTCACACGGATATTTGTGATCTATTTCCTGTGACATCTGTGGATGGTTATGATTCATTCATAACATTTACAGATGATTATTTGCGTTATGGTTACATTTATCCAATAAGAGCGATCAGAATCTTTGGATAAATTTAAGATATTTAAGGCTGAAGTAGAAAATCAGCATGATCTAAAGATTAAAATAGTAAGATCTGACCATGGGGGGAGTACTACGGTCGTCATACCCCTTATGGCCAAATACCTGGACCTTTTGCAAGGTTTCTCCAGGAGAACGGCATAGTTGCCTAGTATTGTACACCGGGCGAACCTTAGCAATACGGAGTGGCAGAAAGACGCAATCACAACTTAATGGACATGGTAAGAAATATGCTAAGTTATTTCACTCTGCCGATTAATTTGTGAATGGAGACATTAAAAACCGCCATTCATATTCTTAATCGGGTCCCTACTAAGTCGGTGCCTAAAACATTGTATGAACTGTGGACTGGACGAAAGCCTTCTCTTAATTATTTAAGACCGTGGGGCTGTCCTGCTGAGGCTAAGGTATTTAACCCAAATATTGGTAAATTAGACTCTAAGATAGTAAGCTGCTATTGTATTGGCTATCCAGATAAGTCTAAGGGTTTTCGTTTCTACTGTCCAGATCGACATACTAAGTTTGTAGAAACGAGGCATGTAATCTTTTTAAAAGATGCTATGATTAGGGAGAGCACGGTGCTTCGAAAGATTAGCCTTGAAGAGAAGCGGGTCTGTGTACCCACTCCTATTATTCAAGAGCCAATCTTTCATCTGCCTGTGATAGAACCAGTCTGTCTAGCACCTGTAGTTGGATCTCTATTAGCAACACCTATTGTTCATGAGGCTCCTGTTATTCAGGAACCTGAAGTTCCAGATGTTGCTAATGAAGAAGAAGATGAACAGCCCCCACAATTAGAAAATAATGTGCCAATCCAAGAGAACATCAGAAGATCACAAAGAGTAAGAAGATCAGCTATTCCTGATGATTATGAGGACTATATGAGTGAAGAAATCCAAATGGAGGGCGATCCCGTCTCTTTTGAAGAAGCCATGAGAAGTCTCCACTCATCTAAATGGCTTGGAGCTATGAAAGATGAGATGAGGTCTATGAGTACCAACAAGGTCTGGAAATTAGAAGAAATTCTTAAAGAAGCCAAAACAGTATGCTGCAAATGGGTCTACAAGATTAAACGTGACTACCAAGGGAATATCGATAGATTTAAGGCCAAAGTTGTGGCAAAAGGTTTCACTCAAAGAGAATGAATAGATTATAATGAGACATTTTTACCTGTTTCATCTAAGGATTCATTTAGAATTGTTATGGCATTAGTGGCACATTATGACTTAGAACTACATCAGATGGATGTAAAGACGGCATTTCTCAATAGGGATCTATATGAGAATGTCTATATAGCACAACCCAAGGATTTTGTTGTAGAAGGAAAAGAAAATTTAGGATGCCATTTAACTAAGTCCATTTATGGATTAAAACAAGCCTCTAGGCAATGGTACCTCAAATTTGATGAGACTATAAGAAAATTTAGGTTTAAGAAAAATGAAGAGGACAATTACATTTATGCTAAGTTTAAGAATGAAAAATTTATTTTCCTAGTTTTGTATGTAGATGACATTCTACTTGCAAGTAGTGATGTGAGTCTACTATTAGAAACTAAGAAGTTCTTATCCTCATATTTTGATATGAAGAATCTTGGTGAAGCTTTCTATGTATTAGGAATAGAGATTCATCGAGACAGAATTAAGGGATATTAGGGTTATCGCAGAAGACATACTTAGAAAAGATTCTAAGGAAATATAGTATGCATACGTGTAAATATTCGCCTGCTCCGATAGTCAAGGGTGATAAGTTTGAGAATTTGTCAAGGGTGATAAGTTTGAGAATTTGTCAAGGGTGATAAGTTTGGGAATTTTCAATGTCCTAGGAACCAGTATGAGATCGATCAAATGAAGTCGATTCCATATGCTTCTGCTGTCGGAAGCTTGATGTATGCTCAAGTTTGCACTCGCCCTAACTTAGCTTTTGCTACCGGGATGCTTGACAGATATAAGAAAAATCTAGGCATAGATCACTGGAAAGCAGTTAAGAAAGACTTAAGATATATACAAGACACAAAAGGCCTCATGCTAACATATGAAACATCAAATGGTCTCGAGATAGTGGGTTATTCAGATTCAGACTTTGCGGGATGTGTGGATACTAAGAAGTCCACGTCAGGTTACATATTCACACTCACAAAGGGAGCTGTGTCGTGAAAAAGCTCCAAACAAACTGTGACGGCATCTTCGACGATGTATGCCGAGTTTGTAGCTTGTTATGAGGCCACCGGACATGCACTATGGTTTAAGAAGTTTGTTCCCGGTCTTAGAGTGGTTGACAGCATTTAAAAACCACTTAACTTATACTACGACAATGAGCCAGCAGTGTTATACTCTCATAACAACAAGAAGAGTGTTGCTGCCAAACACATCAATATTAAGTATTATGTTGTTAAGGAGAAAATCCAAGATCAAACTATAAGTCTAGAGCATATAAGTATCAAGCGTATGCTTGTGGATCCGCTTACAAAAGGCTTACCACCCAATGTGTTCAGAGAACACTTAGCCGGTATGGGTTTAAGGGAAAGCCTATGATCTTTAGATTCTAAGAGGCCTAAAATAAGTTAAGAATCTGTTTCGAAATGAAAAGGTGCATTGTAGTTGTTGAGTCATGTAGTACGTAACTAACTATTATGATGAAACATACTCTATGCATTGACTGTAATGGAATAGGTATTTGGTTAAGTTTAGATTAAGGATTAAGTAGAGATCTAGGGGGAGAATGTTAGTTAGAGATCTCCCGGGAAAGAGGGAGACCGAGTTCCTCTCCCCCACGCCTAGACTCTAGCGCCCTGATCGGGGGCGCCCCAACCGAATTTGGTTGAGGAACCTCAATCGCGTGGCACATATAAAAGGGGGAGGCCAGTGATGAACAGAAGCTGTTGTTCATGCGCCCAACACTCCGCCCTACATCCCTCTGCTAATCCGATCAAAAGCGAATTGTGCCGAGGCGGCGAGAAGCTCTCTCGACTCCTCGCCGTCGACCACACCACTCCGACGCCATAGCCTGACCATGGCGTCATCTTCCTCCTCGGGTAAACCAAAAGGAACTCCCGGCTAATCCCTAAACTAGCGATCCCTAACTTCTAAGTCAACACAGATCGCTTCCATTGGTTGCGATCCAACCTAGGCGGTCTAGGTGGGCCGTTTCGCCGAAACGGGCTGAGTCCGAGCCCGCTACACATCAGTAGCACTATGTAGAACTTTTTTGACTACAGAATAATCCTTTTAAAACTACAGTACCATGGTCCTAAATTTTTTTAAAAAATTAGAAAACATTTAACACTCAATAAATAATGTTTCATTAGTTGATAAAAATGATTCAATAAAATAAATAAAGTGAAACACTATCCAGGTTGAAAATTTTTACTCCAACATACGAAACATTCACTTCTAACTACGGAAACATAACACCAATATGTCTATATAGTTGTTTTTTATATCGCAAATGATATAATCTATTTAAAACATTTTTAACAACATGATAAAATATTTTTTACTGAGCATTAAAACCCATTCGATTTTTTTCAAATTTCACTACGTTTTGAATGAAGCATTATTGTTTAAAAAATATGTTTGCGCAGCATCACAATTTGATGACGCGAATGCGAACTCAACATTCACAATCAATGTCAGGGATATGATCCCTGGGTACCTCACGTTGGACTTATTAGTCCGAACTGAGAGCAAGTCAAGCTCAGTATTGGAGTCCGGTATGGCCCATGAAGGAGATTCAATCCCGATAAGAAATATGAGATCCTTCTTTGGAAATTGAACTCAAAATCCGGTATAAAGAGATATGTTTATACCAGTGTTGGCGTAATATAGAATTATGCCACAGGTTTATAATTAAGAACCTCGAAGGGTTCGCTAAGTAAGCTAGAGTTCGAACAATACTTGATGCCTCCGAAAGGATAATAACCTTCGAGCAGAAGTAGCTTTGGTTTATACTTCGCACTTTCGATCCTCATCCACCCTACAAGGGGAGGGGTATTTATAGGTGCAATTATCATGGGTAATACGAAGTTACCCCCTACTTACAACCGACTATTACAGTGTGAACAGTGATCTTACATAGGGGTAGTTTAGTAACCCTCCATGTGAACGGACCCGACTTCAGGTCTTATCGAAAGGGACAGGAATACCATGGTTTTAGAGCCTTGCGACAAGTGGTTTCAGAGGCTTCGTTCTTAACAAGCCGAAGGAGGCTCCGTTTAGAGTTGTACGGAGCCTTAACTCATACCTTCGAAATGGGCTTCGTAGTCACTGTCATTGGAGCCTTGTTAGAGTAAAGTAATTTACCCCAATAGTAGCCCCTCGCACGTAGCCCTTTTGCCAAAGGGGTAAACTGCGTACCCGACACATGACAGTCTTGCGCACTTTATTCGGAGCCTAAAGCATCAAAGGTCATTGTAGAAAACGAACCCACTTCGATCATTAAATGCGCAGCAGGAACTGATAAGACACCCTCGAGAATCCAAACGATGCTTGGCGTGGCCAACGGTCAGAAATCGAACCGTCGCCACGCAGGGGCGCGACGCCCTATTTTACCTTGGCCCCACCTGTCATAGACTCCGGAAGGGGCGCGTGAGGTGGTAAAAACTGGCTTCGGGGGGAGCGCTACACCCTTTTACTGCCTATATAAGCCTCCTTGCGCCCCTAGGGCTCATTACACCTTCCAGCATTTTTAGCTCTCGCTTCCTCTCAATTCTGAGCCCCTAGCTCTCGCCTTCGGAGCCCTTAGCATCCTTCTTCGGAGCCCCTAGCTCCTCTAGTCTCCACAATCCTCTCCGTCCAGCCGTCAACCCACCCTAGTTCCGTGCAAGTCCAGGCGGTGACGGCAACGGCGAAGACGGCGGCGAAGCATTACGGGGCATTCGACCTCCGGCCTCCGTCGGAGAAATTCGAGCAGACGATGGAGTTGAAGAAGACAAGGTCCTCCATGGGCTCCGCCGAGGGAGCCTGCGTGAACAAAGTTCAGAAAAAGGTTAAACTCCGCATCGGGAAGAACGATGTCATCCCCGCCCCTCGAGCTGACGAAGCGATCGTCTTCGAAGCCTTTTTTGAGGCCGGGCTTGGGATCCCCGAGGAGCTGCTGATGGAGGAGGTACTGCGTATGTATAACTTGGAGCTCCCCCAGCTATCTCAGAACGTAGTAGCGCGATTGGCCATCTTTGAGTGGGCCATGAGGGCGGAGGGGTGTGAGGGCCGTGCGGACTTCTTCGCGGCCTTTCATGACGCCAACTGCCAGCCGAAGAAGCACTCTTGCGAAGATAGGGTAGTCAGGGCGCTGGCCTTCGGTAGCGTTAACTTCTAGCTCCGCAAAGGGTTCAACGACTCCTTCCAGGCGAGGGCTTCGAACGACCGTTGGTACTCGCGATGGGACCAACATTGGTTTTACATCACCGTTGGAGCGGACTCCCCTCTTCGAAACGCCAACGCCCTTATCTCGTACCGCCGCTAAGCCCAAATAGCGGCGGACTCCACCACCATCAACTCTTAGATCGAACTGCTAAAGAGGGTGGTGCGGAGGATGAGCATGAGGGACTTGGCAGAGAAATTCATTACCCTCCAGATCAGCCCCCTCGGGCGTGCATGGCTGAAGGGCCTTTTCCAGGACTCCGTATCCGGGAGCCTAAAAGAGAATCCCTCGGAATTTCTTTGTAAGGCCACCAACCTGAGGCTCTAAGTTTGAATGTTTATTTCCCCGCCCCTAAAAATGGGTTTCTATGTATTTCCGAATAAATGGGAGTGGCTGCCTCGGAGGGAGGAAGTAAGGCGGCCGGACGCGATCTCGGAGGCCCCACCGTTGAATGAATGAGGCGAGCGCTCGCTCTGGGTAAGAACCTGGGAAAGTACAACCCAGTACGGGGCTAACTAAGCCTGGGAGGCTCGGCCTCTCCCGGACTCCCTCAACCCACCCCTTTCAGAGGGAAAAAGAAAGAGGCCCAAGGTGAATGTGAGGCTACAAGTTTGTCGCCCGAACGCCCCAGGGGGCTGTCTGGCTCCCAGAGGCCCTCGGAATCTCCACCCGAAAAGGTGTCTATAAGTGGCTCGGAGGGTACCTCTCTCGCTCCACCAAACCCTGGCCCCGAAAGTGGGGCCCAAACCATCCCCACAACGGGAACCGTGGGTCCAAGAGGCGGACCCCCTCAAAGTATCGGTGGGGGTGAACCTGCCGCTCCCTCCGGCCCTCTCCACCTCTCTCCCAATCTAAAAGGCGGAGGGTGTTTAAACATCTTTATATATATATATTTTTATCTTTATGGTGAAGGCCTAGCCCCTAACTTAGATTCTTCTTTTGCAGAGGTTGCAGCGGTCGACGGAGGGACCCTCGATAACCGCCTAGATGACGTCGTCGTCGAGGTCATCAATGAAGCGGAGTCGTTCACCAGCAGCAGTGAAGGAGGCGACGAGGGGTCCCGAGAGGCCTCCTCCGCAGACGGAGGCGATGAAAATGAAGGTGGTGATGGTGGCGGCGACGAAGCCGTTCCGCCGTCCCCTTCGGCTGCTGGTGATGGAGCTGTGGGGCGGAACCCCCGTCTGGAGGGGGCATTGGACAGGGTTCCCCTGCTGTGACCCTTCGTCTCCCCAAGGGCACCAGTTGGGAACATAGCATCCCAATTCTTGCGGGGAAGCGAAGACCTTGCCAGCAGTGACTTGATAGCAGAGATGGTCCGCTATCGTCACGCCGACCTTACCGCAGCCGCTGAAGAGGCCTTGCTCCATGTAACAGAGATGAAAAAGGGGGGCCGCTTAGACACTTGAGCCTTTCTCAGCCTTAACAATTTCCTTGTGACTCAGGCCTTCGCATTGCTCCACGGGGCCGCCCTCGCCGTCGACCGTCAAGAGGATCTTGTGGCGAGGGACATCCACAATTACCGCTAGCAAGCCTCGAAGGCCACCCAACACCATCAGCAGGTGGAGGTGGCAGCAGAAGAGCTCTGGGCTGAGGTCCAGTGGGAACGCGAGGCCCATGCTGCATTGGCCTTGGAGGTCGAGGCACTCCGCCAGGCCAACAAGTCGCTCGAAGTTGAAGTCGAGCGGCTTCGTGCCAATAACTTGGCCTTAGAGGTGAAGGGGGCTGAAGCCGAGCAGCTCCACGCCGCCAACTTATCTCTGAAGAAGGAGAAGGCCGAAGCCACCTAAGAGGCGGACCGGACCATCTCTACGCTCTTGGGCGTTTTGGGGCGCGTAGGGACTGATTGCTGGACTTCCACCTTCAACGTCAGGGACCCTATGCGCCAGCGCCTCGGATTCCTCCGCACCGTAGCCCGTGTGACGGAGGACGCCTTGGTGGGCTTCACCCAGATGGCGGGCAGAGTCGTAGGCCAGGGGGTCCTCTGGCTCCTTCATGAGGCCAGATGCCAACACCTTGCGACGGTGACCTCCGGCAGCCAGGTGGAATTCGGAGGCCCTTGCTTGGTGGTGCCGGCCCCGGAGGTTGCTGCGGCGTGGTGCCCGCTTCAGGAGCCCTAGAAGGTCCAGGAGCAGGAGGCAGCCCTCGAGCTCCAGCAGGCCCTTCATCGCCGTCATGCGGGGACGCACTTTTCGCCTGCTGGCGCGAACCCTCCTCCGCAGGTGTAGATTTTAGGCCCACTCCCCCTGTAATACTTAGCATTTGCAATGTAACTTCGTATGAAATGTTTATAATGAAATACGTGGGTATTTTGAATTCAGGCTCCAGACATAAATGCTGAAATTAATATTGAAGTGCTCGAAGCTTCGGAGTCACATCACCAGCAATGGGTAGTGTACAAAGTATCTAGGTCTGGGGGCAGCCCTCGATTCAAGATGCCTCGAGGTCCCACCGGCGAAGTAGTTCCCGAGATCGCCCAAGAGCTACTAGCCTCCATTAAGACCGAGCCCCTCGCAGCTCTTCTTCGTCTCTAAGCCTAAGTATTTTCGAAGTAGTCCTTGCAGCTAGGAGGGGTCAACCTTCGAATAATGACGAAGCCCTAGACTTCTTAGCATTTGATGCGAAGGTACCTGCTACTCGGACTTAGACAGACTTGCAAAAGGAGCGAAGGGCTAACAAAGCAGCGAAGCGTGGATGGTCTCGGTTAGGCCAGGGTTCGTCAAGCCACGGTGGACCTCGTCGTAAGAAAACTAGCAAGAAGCGGGGGTCAACTTTTTCAGCAACGCGGGCCCGCTGGCTATTAGGTTTTGACAGTGCTTTTTCGTGAAACTAGTAGTCGAAGTGTATTGATGTACCTCGCAACTGTATTTATGAATTCGACGTTTAATAAATTTGTTATTGTTCGAACTTCGCATCTACACTTGTTTGACGTACCTCGTACTTATACGTGTAGTTCATTTGATCTTGTTGTGATAAAACTATGCCGAAGCACGTCCTGAACGCATGTATAGGTGTCGGCCCCCTTGCACAGAGCGGCTTCGAGGACCCCTGTGGAGCCGTTGCGCGTATTACTTGCCACGATTGCTAACGCTATGAATGCGAGGGGGTATGCTTCGAAATGTAGACTTTGAATATAGGGTCACTTTGGACCGTGCTGGACGCTTCGAGTGTTCGACACACGGAATCCATTATTTTATACCGCTTCGGGTCCGGAGGCACTTTGCGGCGGTACTGGTGGAGCGGATCGCACCGAATTTTTTAGGGTCCGGCATGGAACCCAAAGTTCGTGCCGTTAGCTATACTTCGGGGCACGACCCGCGAACATTAAGCTTCAGCTTCACAGCAGCGTGCGAGGCACACTTTTGCGTGTTAGACTTTAATTTGTCTCGCGCCGAGCCAGTGGCATCGGGTAGTGGAATATGATAGGTGTGGAGCACCTAAATGTGAAATGGCCTTGTCGAAGGTGTATTTGAAGAAGCTTAGCATATTATTAAGAACAATCAGACGTAGTGCCGCCGAAGGTGTTCTGCATGCCAACTATGCTTCAATTCTTTCCTCTCTAGAGTGCTGAGCCTGAATGATCCTAGCCTGTTAGAGCGAAGTACGATATATGGGCCTTCCCACTTGTTACTCAACTTGCCCGGAGCTAGTACGGTCCAGAGCACCAAGTGCCCTGGTAACAAGGGATTTGGCTTCACCTTAGAATCAAACCACGTCTTCGTCTGTGCTTGATACTTCGTCAGGTTCGCCACGGCTCGGAGGCTTGTCTCTTCAGATAAATCAAGAGGAAACTTCACGCTCATTGCCGGATTCAGGTAGCATTGTGCGAAGTGAGCCCCCCTTGAGCTCCGTCGGGGTCATTGCTTCGTCACCGAACAACAGTCTGAACGGAGTGAAGCCTGTTGACCTTGACTGAGTGGTCCGTGTGGACCACAAAATTTTCTGAAGCTCCTCGACCCATAGTCCCTTTGCGAGGCCAACGATCCGGCGATTGAGACCTGCCAAAATATTACCATTGGCCCGTTTGATGGCTTCGTTGGATTGTGGGTGCCTAACAGCAGCGAAGCACAATTTAATGTCTAGAGATTCGCAAAACTCCCTGAATGGCTTCGCATCAAACTGTGTGCCGTTGTCGATGGTGAGCTGCTTGGGTACTCCGAATCTGCAAATAATATTCTGCCAGAATAATTTCTGGATATGCTTCGAAGTAATAGCAGTAAGGGGCTCGGCTTTGACCCACTTTGAGAAGTACTCGACAACTACCACTGTGAACTTTAAGTTCCCTTTGGCATGCGGGAATGGCCCGATGAGGTTCATTCCCCACCGCGCTAACGGCCATACCAGCGTGATAACCTACAGCGGGGTCGGTGGTCGATGGCTTCGCCTGGTCATCCATTGGCAACGTTGACATGTGCGGACGAGGGCTTCGGCATCGGCCATAATAGTGGGCCAATACAATCCTTGACGAAGGGTCTTACCGGCCAATGCCTGGGGGGCGAGATGACTCCCGCAGAGACCTTCGTGTATGTCACGGAGCAGCTCTTGACCTTCAGCCGCAGAAATACAACGTAAAAGCGGAGCACATACCCCGAACTTGTATAACAAGTCCTCTATAATATGGTAATTACGAACTCGATGCTTTAGCCTGGCGGAGTCGAATCCGTCTTGATCAGAGGCTTCGTCAAGCAACATGGCTATTATGGGGCTCCGCTAGTCATTGTTCGTGCAGAGTACCTTTACCCCCTCCGGTCTGGATGCTGACGAAGCTTGAATTTCTTCATAAAACGCTCCCTCAGGGAGCTCTTGACCTCCGGCGGTCGCTTTAGCTAGGGCATCAGCATGATGATTCTCGCCTCTCGGAATGCTCTTGATGGAAATCCCCTTGAAGGCCAACTCCGCCTTGCGAATCTCCGCTAAGTACTGAGTGAGGTCCGGGTGTCGAGCCTAAAAGCTTTTATCTACGTGGCCAGCTATAATCTAAGAATCAGTTTTTATAAGCACCCTTGTGTCACCCAACACTCTAGCTTTTCGGAGGCCTAACAAAATGCCCTCGTACTCTGCAACGTTATTTGTAGCTTTAAAATTTAACCTAGCAGAGTACGAAGCCTTTTGACCGGAAGGCGAGATAATTACAACTCCTGCATCGGCTCCGGAGGCCTGATATGCTCCGTCAGAATAAATAGTCTAAATACCTTCGCTGGGGATTTCTAGGGAGCAGACCGCCGAGAGGGTCCATTCCGCTACGAAGTCCGCAATTATTTATGGCTTAATCGTCGTGCTTGCCGTGAAGTTTATTCCGAACGGAGCCAGCTCGATGGCCCACTTGCCAATTCTACCTGTAGAATCTTTGTTACGGAGCATGTCCCCGAGTGGGTATGACGTCGGCACAATAATATTGTGTGTAAGAAAATAATGCCTTAATTTTTTTGAAGCCATGATAAAAGAGTACGCTATTTTCTCGAGCTCGGTGTATTTTGTCTTGGCTCCGGACAGGGCATCGAAGACGAAATAAACCGGTCTCTGAGCCAATCTGCCTTCGAAGTCCGCTTTGCGAACAAGGACTGCGCTTACCGCGGAGGCCGCAGCCGCTAGGTATAACAACAATGTCTCTTCAGGCAGCGGAGTAGTGAGCGTTGCTAAATTGGCGAGGTACTCTTTGATTTCGTCAAAACTCCGTTGGCACTCCGGCGTCCATGCGAAGTCCTCTGATCCTTTCAGTGCCTTGAATATCAGCAGACTTCGCTCGGCGAAGCGTGCAAGAAAGCGGCTGAGGGCTGCTAGGCGGCCTGCGAGCTTCTAGACCTGTTTCAAATTTTCAGGTGGAGCCATGCGCTGAAGCGCACTAATTTGCGTGAGACTGGCTTCGATACCACGACTCAAAACCAAGTACCCAAGCAATTTCCCAGCGCGAGCCCCGAAGATACATTTCTCGGGGTTCAATTGAACTCCTACTGAGCGAAGGCTTTCGAAAGTCTCCGCTAGGTTATGCTATGATCGTGCTTTTTAGCGCTTTTAATTACAACATCATCCATATAGGCCTCGACATTTCGGCCCAGTTGATGCCCGAGGGCCTTGGAGATCAACCTAGAAAATGTAGCTCCGACATTTATTAAGCCGAAGGGCATTCGTACATAACAATAGACTCCTGAGGGAGTAACAAATCTTGTTTTATCTTCATCTTCACGCTTTAACCAGACCTGGTGATATTCGAAGTATGCATCAAGAAAGCTTAGCAGCTCGGACCCTGCAGTGGTGTCGACGAGTTGATCAATGCGAGGCATAGGATAGGGGTCACGGGGGCATGCTTTATTCAACGAGGTAAAATCAATACGCATGCGCCACTTTCCCGTGCCCTTTTTCTTTACAAAGACGGGGTTCGACAGCCACTCCGTGTGACTAACTTCCCGTATAACTCCTGCCCGGAGTAGCTTTTCTACTTCGGCCTTAGCCAACTTCGCACGCTCGATGGACAGCTTCTGTAGCCCCTGGCGTACCGGCCTCGCCCTAGGGTTGACCAGTAGAGAGTGCTCAATGACACTTCGATCGACCCCGGGGATGTCCTCGTCTGACCATGCGAAGACATCAAGATTGCTTCGGATCGCCTCCTCGAGCGAAGTCATGTCCTCTGGATCCAGTCCTCCTCCGAACTGGATAGGGTACTCGAGCCCCCCTTCGACTAGAATCTTCGTGATAACTTCTCCGTCAGGCCGAGGCTTGAATGCGGGGCCCTTGACATGGCCCTAGGCTTCATCTTGAGGCTGCACATTATGTACCTGGCGAGGCTCGAAAGGGGCAGTATGGCTATACTCCACCCTCCGGGCTACGCTCTGGTCGCCCAACACCGTAAGGAATCCGCCTTGTGTCGACAACTTTAAGCATAGGTAGTTGTGATGTGCAATGACTTCGAACTAATTTAGAGTCCCCCTTCCAAAGATAGCATTGTAGGCGTACAGAGCATTAACAACGTCGAAAATGACCTCATCCGAGCGCAAGAGGCTCCCTTCTCCGAAGGTGACTTGAAGGCTAATTTGCCCCACCGCCTCGAGAGGGGGCCCTGTGAAGCCTTGCAAGGGCCTCGCAGCTGGGAGGAGATGCCTGTGGGGAATACACAATTGATCGAAGGCGTGCGCGAAGATGATGTCCGCCGAGCTTCCTCCGTCAATAAGCACACGGCGCACCTCGGTGCCCGCGATATCAGCGGCGATGACAAGAGGGCCGCATGTGGGAACTTGATCCCAACAGCATCTTTGGCCGAGAAGGAAATGGGCACGTGGATCCACTCTGGCATCACGGAGGCGGACATCGAAGTTCCAACGTGCCCTACCTCGCGAACATAATCTCGGCGCTGTCGCTTGGACAGACTCCCTAGGGCCCTGCCACCCGAGATAGGCAGGACCATTCTCTTCTAGGGCTCGAGAGTGTTTTTGGCCTTCGGTGGCGGCATCAATTTACCACCGGGACTCGAGGCCTTGATTCATCAGCTTCTGCATGCCCCACAGCTTGAACAGGCTCCGGTCGCGTGGCTTTGGGCGCCCGGCCTGTAGTTCCTCTGCCACTGGTCCACTCAAGATACTCCACTCGCAAAGCCATTATTGCCTTGCAGGTGTCGGTGTTGTGGCATCTGTTCTCACCGTGGATGTTGCAGAACAAAGATTGGCCTGGAACGAAGGGCCGTGCTGCTGGCTTCGCACCGCCCCCCGTCCTCGTCCTTGAGCTTGCTGGAACTTCGGAGCCCTTGGCTCAGATATGTTCAGCACTTCGTTACGGAAGTGCTTGCAGCTTCGCCGAGACAGCGAAGAGGGCTGCTCGGCAAACGTCGACTTCGTGGACCTCGAGGCGTGGATCTCCTGGGCTTGGATTTGGACGGTGGCAGCGGTTCTTCGGAGCTATCCTTCCTCAGAGCGGGCGTACTCCTCGAAGTACGTCATAAGCTAGGTCACCGAGGATATTGGCTTCCTATGAAGCTTGTCCAAAAGGCCCGCATTAGTCACCCTTTCGAGGGCAGCGTCTATAACGGAGGAGGTAGAGAGGCCCTTTATCTGGGACTTCATGAAAACGAAGCGATGTGAATACTGCCTCAATGTCTCCCCCGGTTGCTGCTTTACTTGAAATAGGCTTCCGGTTGACATAGGGGCGACGAAGGTCCCTTGAAAGTTATTGGTGAACTTTTTACGCAAGTGATCCCAGGACCTCACGAAGCTAGGTTTCAGGGACCAAAACCAACGGAGGGCTATCCCTTCGAGGGCCAAAGGAAAACACTTCGCCATGGTGTCCCTTTCACCTCCGCTGGTCTTGATGGCGAGGGCGTACGAACGGGTGAACTCATCAGGATCAGAGTCACTGGAGTACTTGGGGAGCTTCGCGGCTCGGAACTTCGAATGGAAGCGGACCATCTGCAGATCTGGGTGCAAAGGTGACCCTTCATCGAAGGAGGCATTCTGCCTTCGCTCTTGGGGTTCCTGATCACCATGGTCGCTAACGGCGACGGCGGCGGGCAACACCGGAGGGTCTTCGGTAGTGCTGACCTGGCTAGCCGCGTTCTGCCTCCACCTCATGACTTCTGCTCGGAGCAAGGCTAGCTCGGAGGCCTGCTCACTCTCCAGGGCTCCGCCTCGCCCGGAGTCCGGCTCCGGATCTTGTGACCGAACATAATCTGTTAGCAACGCAATTGAGGGCGGAGGCCTAGCTTCTTGGGGGTTCGCGCCTCGCGGCGGTTTGGACGCAAGCGGCCCCATGGCGGGGACCTCGGGCGCTAGGCTAGGGGCGGACCCTTCACCCCTAGGAACAACACCTTCTGCTGGAGGGGGATTCGTTTGCTCCGCAATGTCTGGAGACGGAACTTCTGAGTGTGCGGAGGCCAGCGCTACCCGAGATGACCTCCGGGTAGGGGCTACGCTCTTGTTCTTCCTAGGAGGCATTGTCCGAAGGCTGGTGGTAGAGAATCTAGTTTTTGGACTAAGTTCTCCACGGATGGTGCTAACTGTTGGCGTAATATAGAATTACGCCACAGGTTTATAATTAAGAACCTCGAAAGGTTCGCTAAGCAAGCTAGAGTTCAAACGATACTCGAGGCCTCCGAAAGGATAATAACCTTCGAGCAGAAGTAGCTTTGGTTTATACTTCGCACTTTCGATCCTCCTCCACCCTACAAGGGGAGGGGTATTTATAGGTGCAATTATCATAGGTAATACAAAGTTACCCCCTATTTATAACCGACTATTACAGTGTGAACATTGATCTTACAAAGGGGTACTTTAGTAACCCTCCGTGTGAACGGACCTGGCTTCAGATCTTATCGGAAGGGACAGGAATACCATGGTTTTGGAGCCTTGCGACAAGTGATTTCAGAGGCTTCGTTCTTAGCAAGCCAAAGAGGGCTCCGTTTAGAGTTGCACGGAGGCTTAACTCATACCTCCGGAAGAGACTTCGTAGTCACTATCATTGGAGCCTTGTTAGAGTAAAGTAATTTACTCCAACAACCAGAATCCTTGTAATTAGAGAATTAAGACTTGCATTCGGTATGTAATCCCGAACATAAGGAAAACCGACTTAGTATAGATTACTAGGTTATTGGACTCACCTCTTGAGTATATAAGAGGGCGGGATACCGCGTAGAGACATGTTATTCTTTATGCTTTTATATTTTGTAATTTATACTTTTATATTTTGTAAGCTTAGATACCATATAATACACTAGAATACTAAATATATGGCTATTATCTCTTTAAATACCTAAACCAGTATAAATTTTGATTGTCGTTTTTTAGAAACGACCGTCAAATTCGCCTGTGTCATGCTTCTCTAATCGTCTGCTCACTGTACCTCTCTAGGTGGATTGCTCAATCAACAAGTCTCGACTCCTTCCACCTCCAGCGGGGGTCCCGCCGCGCGGCTGCGGAGGCCCGGCTCCGGGTTCAGGCTCGGCGTGGACCTCGGCTCCGCCCGCACTGGAGTCGCTGTCGGAAGGGGCATCACTCTGCCCCGTCCCCTCGCTGTACGCGCTCTCACCCTCACCCAAATCCTTCGTTTGCTGCGTTTGTGTGATCTGCAGTTCGAGTCAGTGCTAGTGTAAATCACGCATCGTTCGCGCTAGGTCCTGAGGCTGCGCGAGCTGAGGCTGGATCTGATGCTGCTTGATGTAGCTCAGAAACAGGTGGAATTCAGCTCAGTTTTTCTCCCCAAATGTGGCGGCGGTTTGGGGCTCTATCTGAATTTGCTATTCGTTTTCTCAACTTTGTTTTGGCAAGAGGCGGACGAACTAGCTGATCGTGGGGCTCCCCTTCTTCGCCGACGGGAGTAAGACGCCGTAATCCAACAAGGTGCGGAGCGTCGTCGGAAGGCTCGCCGTCCAAGCGGCCGACAGGTGCGCTGCACTTCGTGTGTTCCCGAACTCCAACCACACAGTGCACACTGCTGCACTGTTCAATGTTCAGTCATTCGGTGTGGTTGAACACCTTGCTCAGAAGAGCCTGTTTATATGTTTCGGAATGCTTCAGGGCTTCTTATTCTGTGGCAATTTCTGCCTAAACCTGACTAGTTTTACTTCGGTTGCAGATGATTTTGGAGAGAGATTTCTCGTCATCAGGTCAAGGAGCTAAGATGGTTCTTCCTAGGCAACCGGAACTGCCGGGCAAATTATTAGCACAGTCAAGGCAAGATGCTGGAAGTTAGGAAGCCATGTACGTACGTTCTACTTTCTCCAACTGTAGATTTAGCAGACTTGTCAGAAGAACATCTTTGTTGTGCCAGTGGCCTCCGTTTTACCAGCTAGCTTCGATTGCGTAGTCCACCGTGTTCATGAGTAAAGAAACGTCTGGTGATTGGCTGAAATTCTCCCAACTGTGTCGAAATTACAAGTTGATCAAGGTTTATCGTTTGATGTTTCAGACCTACTAGATTTAAATTATGCAACATATCCAGATAATTTGCGTAGTTAAGACTTTGTGCTCAGATACTTGCGGGTCTGACTTTGTAGCTTTGTAGTTTTGTAGATCAATGTTGTTCTGACCTACAGACTACAATATTGTCCACTTGACCAGATAAAGCTTCCAAGTTCAACAAGATAGTATGTGTATAGTATCGATGGAAACAGAGTAAAAAGAACTGTGCAAAACGTACCATCAGATATAGCAAGAACAAAGGTAATTTACAAAAAATCCTCCGACCCGTTCCATGTGCTAAACACGCACTTTACCTATTCAATATAACTGATCTATTTTTCCTGTATCTGCATCAAATGGTTGCTGCAGGCATACATTTCTGCTGATACAAAGTGAAATGCCCGAGCCAAAATCGTCAGAATGAATCAAGAGTTAGTTAATCTGATTCTGTCCATATGATGAAGCATCTTAAATCTGTACAAAACGAATCAATACAGCTTGCTGAATTCAGTTTCTGGGGCTGGTTCACCAAGCCGGGTGAAGAATGGCTCCCTCTCGAGCATATTCTGCAATGAATCCATCACCCTCACCACAGATGCCCACAAGAACGGTGAAGAGCAAAACGCATACCCAAAGATTGCCAGAACCCTCACGATTCCACCATGGTACCATGGGAATGCCATGACAAGGAGCATACCAACAATCGCAAGCCAGGTTGTGAGCACAGCAAGCAACGGAAGCAAGAAGGTGTTGCTCACCAGCACTCCCAATGCGAATGCACCAAACAGGTACAAGGACCAGCCCATGATTGGGTGAACCGTGCGTGGGATTATAAAGAATGGGATGGTATATGCAACCACAATGGCCACAATCGCAGACATCTTGATCAGCCCATGCACCATGGCACTTTGCTTCTCAGACCGCCGGTTATAGCACAGCTTTGCCATCCCTGGCTTTGCCAACCTGGTAATGGTTATGATTATAGCATACATCAATACCTCCATCAGGATCACTGGCATTTCAGCAGCATACCTGTTGATGTGAACAGGAAAAGGTTACGCTTTCTGTCAGCTCAAGCAAATATCATGTTTCAGTTTGTTTCTTGTCTTTACTCACCCAAGATCATCCCAGCGTTGCTTATGCCAGGAAAGGCCCAGCGGCAAGATTGGCCAGGACCACCAGTACCAAGGTTTAAACCAAGGGGCACTGGGAAATGTGATAACACTGTTTGGCCCACAAGGAACATGCCAATGCAGCTTGAGATCTGCATTATTCCATCAAAAGGGTGTTAAATCTTTAGGAGGCAAGAGCCAACCGAAAGTGACAAATGGATAGAAGTGGTACTAACAGTAGTAGGATGCATCCATCTGATAACCGAGAGGAAGGCGATAGGTCCCGTTGAGCTTGGTGCCATTCTCAGGAGGGTGAAACATTGGTTTGTCAAGCAAGTCCGGGTAGCAGCCGACAAGAAAACCTTGGTCAGCACCATCAGAGTTGGCACGGCCAATCTCTAGGTCATGAAGCATGCCCTTGAATACATCCATAGAAGGCTGTAAATGAAAAACATTATCAGTCAGATTACGGTAATGGGAAATGTTACCAATGTCAGATTATTTGTCTGCTGCTACAGATGTGTGAGCAGAAGATATTTTCAGGTGCGTGAACCTAAACATTGACCAATTAATTATTAATAGTGTGCTATCGCGTAGCTTCCTGCTGGATACTACAACAGTATTCTAAAAATATGGAAGTAAGATATATAGTCCGTGACCTGCCAGTGGATACAGACTGGCAGAGGACAGTTCATATTTCATTTATGAGCTGAAAATTAAACCCAGTCAATGCATAAACATTAAACAGTCCATTTGTAGTGGCTCAACTGTCATGTTACCAATCCAATGCCACTATAAACACAGCTGTAGGTATGAATCAATTTCGAAAATGAACCTCTCGTACTCAAAATATTATATGATGACGTACTTAAATCAGTAAATCATCAAGCCAAGAGAATCTCAAAATAATATACTGCATATTCTGTACAAACTAGAAACTAGCACAGGAATTGCCATTATCATACCTGGAGCACGAAAAGCCCAGTGTGGAAGTAGCAAGGGTTGATGAAAACGGCACAGAACTGACCACACTGGAAAAGCTCATCAGTGTTCTGAAGGAAGATGTTATCGGAGTCAATCATGATGACACGCTCATAGTCAACCAGGGTCCATGCATACAGCTTGTTCAGTGTCAGCTTAAACCTCCTGTTGATCCCTCCCAGGTTGCTCTCATAAGGATTCTTCAGGTTCTCCACCACCACCACCCTCATGCCATCTTCTTCCCTCCTGTTGCCATTTACAACCAACAAAAGGTGTCATGTTTCGAAAGTTCACACTATGATCATTCATGACAAACCACAATACTGCTTCTTTTTTGAGACAAGAATGTGAGTGTAGCCATCTTTGATCGCATTGCAGGTTTTTTTTTAAACGTTCTGATTCCAACCAGTCATTTGGCATTTGACTCCCGGAAAAAATCCATCGTGCAACTGATTCTTTTTCAGAGAAACGAAAGTTGACCGCATTAATTGAACTACTCCAAGTCTCCAACCGAAGCAGGCAAACAGATACTCAAAGTTCCAAACCCCGTGCACCCACAGCATCATTTTTTCAGATCGGCATAGCAATCAAAAGGTAACGGTAATGTAATCAGACTAGACTAGAACATCACAAAGTTCAAACCGAGCACGCAGTGATTCACGTGAAATCATCGAGTTGACAAATACCCGAAACTACCCTTTCCACGTGATCAGCTTCTTGTTCGCAACTCCAGAGGAATAAACGCGTTTTTCTTATCTTAATAATTAATAAAGTAATTAGCGTGCGCTGGCAAGTGGCAGTGCCTTAGCGAGGGTAATTAGCCCGCGCTTTACGGTTAGCGATGACCAATGGAGCAGCGGAGAGCGGAGGGGAGACTCACATTGCGCGGACCCAGTCGGCGGGGACGTCGGCGGAGGCGATGAGGACGCGGTCGGCGTCGGCGCCGACCCTGGCGAGGGAGCGCATCATGACGCGCACGGCCACGTAGAACTCGTAGTCCCTCGGCGTCCCCATGTACATCATCGCCGCGTACGCGTGCCGGTGCCGGTGTCGCCGCTGCGGAGGCCCCTGCGCGGCCACCACGCCCCTCTGCTCCTCCCCCGCCCCCGCCACCGCCACCGCCAGCACCCACGCCGCGAACAGAACCCACCGCCTCGCAGCCGGCGGCCCCCTCA
>KE372688.1:1137496-1152613 GCA_000418225.1 Zizania latifolia | reverse complement strand
TTGAGCCGTTCCGCGGCGGCGGCCACTTTGCCGGGAAGCACGCGACCCGAAGTGCCGACGAGCGACGGTGAGTGGCGACGACCCAGAGCTTCCTTCTCGGAATCCGGCGAGGCCGGAACCAGTGCAGTGACGAGGTAAGTGACTCACCCCGTGCCCTTAGTCTCAAATTAGGGTTAGGGTTAGGGTCTTTTTTGTTTTTGTTGTTGTTCTCAGTTCTTCGACCAAGGGGGCTGTTCTTAGGGTTTTGCAGTGGGGAAATTTTAGGATGGCGATGGTGGTGGCGTCGGCTCATGGGTAAACCGAAACCACCCAAAACCTAGCTAATCCTGTGCCCTAACTAGGCTCTGATACCAATGATAGAACCAATTAGGGATCGATTAGGGTAGAATTAGCCGGGTAATACCTTTGGGTTTGTCCTGAGAAGAGGAGCTCGCCATTGCGCGGTGTAGTGGCAAGCTAGGTCTGGTGATATCGATGGCGGAGAGGTCGATGAGGGGCTTCCTACCGCTTCGACACAGTGCACTTAGATCGGTTTAGCTAGGGATATTGGGCGGAGTGTTGGGCACATGAACAATAGAGGTGTTCATGGCTCGGCCTCCTCTTTTATTTGTGCCGCGTGACGGGAGCCTCTCAACCGAATTCGGTTAAGGCGCTGGATCCAGACGTGGGAAAAAGGGATTCGGTCTCCCTTTTCCCCGGAAGATCTCTTAACTAACAATGTATTCGCGTTTCTGCGCTAGTTTAATTCATCCGTATAAATATAGAGAAACAAACATTGTTAGGTCGCAGGAGTGGCGTTTGGGCTGTGCAGAAAGGCGACCGAGAGGCCGCCGGCCGTCCTCGCATCCGCGACGCGACGTCCCGCGCGCTTCGCTTTACCACGTTGTCACGTTGACTTGCGCGCGCGCACGGCGCCTCAGCTGCAAAGCCACAAGATTTTGTTTGTTTAGCTCGTCGAGTCGTCGTTGTCGTCGCCGCCGCCGACGCCGCGCGGCGTGAGCTAGCTGACGAGGCGCGGCTGGCGCGCCGGTCAAACCCACCACCATGCGGTGAAGGCTCCTCCCCCAGGTAGATGCATTACCACCTACGCACACGTCGGGACCGGAGAAAAGAGTAAACGGCGGCGGCGGCGGTCGAGGGCGCACGTTCGCCGTCTGCCTGCACCACCACACCCAAAATTTTGAAGAGAGAGAGAAGAAATTTGCAGTGATTGCATTCGAGTTTGAGCAAACTGTATAAAAATCAGTACTTTTTTATCGCCACTGTGTAAAATTACAAGTTTTTGGCTCCGATGGGAACACACTAAATCTAGGTTTTCTGCATGGACACTAAATCAAACCGTTATATTTGTTGCAAAAATGTATTTTTTACAATATCGTAATTCTATTTGTAAGTTTCAGGCCCGTTTAAATAGATTAAAACTAATAGTTAGCTGATTAATAATTAGAATTAATTGTTAACTAATAGTTAGTTGGATAAAAATTAATTCATGCTTATTTAGATACCTTGGACTAATAGATGGCTAAAATCAATTTTGCCCCTGCTACAATAATCGACGGTAGTCCAAGTAGCACAATAGTCCAAGAGCCCTATTAGTTCAAATTAATTCACTTTTATAGACTAATGGACTAACCATTAATTAGCCAAGGAGTTAATAGTTAGCTTACCAATTAGTTGTATTGTTTGAATGAACTTAAGCTAATTTTTAGATGTTAAGTATTAGTCCACAGGATCCAAACATGTCTCACTAACCGCCAGTCAAATTTTCAGGACCCTAAGAAATCAACGGCCTGTAGTAAGATGAAACACAGCTGACATCAATGATGCTACATAAACATGTTGATTATTGAGCTTGCATTATGCATCGTAAACAATTGCAAAAATGGCGCCGAGTACTGAAGCACACACGCCCCACCACCTGATCCTGATCGCTTATCATGTGAGGAATAAAAACAGATTAATCAACAATATTCTGCCCGGTCTGACTGGCTCTTGGAGATACCCAAAAGAGGAGGGAAGAATCTTGCCGCGGATAGAGCTTGCGAGCAAGAGATGCATTTTTTTTTGCTCAATAATTGTGCTTTGACCTAGAGATTTATCTACATAATCAGTAAGCCTCTGCATGCTAATTTCTGGCTCAGGGAGTCTCCAACCATATTTCTAATCCTCTCGCACCGTCGATTTCAAAACATGTTGGAGAAAAGGAAGTTGGTTGTATTCTAATGGCGATTTTGTGATCTCGAGCTTGGAAGAGCCATGATGAACAACTGGTACTCGACCACGTAAGCAGGAGTGAATCTTGTATTCTTGTATGCTGTATTTGGCTCTCTGAATCTGCTTGGGGTGCCGTGAACTTAAGAACGTTGAAATAATTAATCTCTGGTCATAATTAATCTGAAGCTAGCATTTTTGGAAGCTCTGAATATTTTCTTTTCTCAATCAGAATTCAGAAGTGAGGAACACAGAAATTAGAACCTGCTTCAGAAATACCAGCATCTGGAAATCTGGAATTGTCTGGTTGTTGATTATGATTAATTAACAAGTAGGGCTCCGGCTCACAACTCAGATTCTCATGTGCCTTGTTTCATGCTCCCTCCATGTGATTCCCATTCTGTCATGCATCTACATGGAGATTGCTGCACTGATGTTTCTGACGAGGTTGATCTTGTGATCTTGCACCACTGGTTATATTGTTACCTTATTCTTTTCGAGAAATGGTTACTGATCATAGCTGGGGTTCTGAAAAAGTTCAGAGAAATGGACTGATCAGTGAGCTGGAACGAGTAGAATACGGAGGAAAATCTATCGTTGGAATTAGGTTATGGGCACTTTTTAAAGCAACCCATACAAGACAGTGTAGAGATTTGTATTAATAAAACAGAATAAAAAAAACATAAGATTATAACTTTGGAAGATTGAAATCAGGAGAAAAATAAAAAAACTCCAACATGGGATCTATAGGCAGCACTAATAAGCTTGCTTCCTATCTCAACCTGAACCTAACAAAATCGTTGATTTGGTAGCTTAACTGCTTAAGCAATGTTTATTTTGGCATATCAATCGATTTGCATTTCCAGATCTTTTGACAGTTTGTTATTTCATACGCCAATAGCATGGAAATTAACGGAGTAAGGCTAAACTCAAAATTGGATCTGCACCATTGGTTACTGATCTTGCATTTCCATGACCTTAGTACTGCGAGCTCACCTCTATCTTTACAAGCTTTAGACGAATTTGTTGGGCTTTAGACTAGAGTGTCCTTAGTGCAGCTTCAGGCCGAGCTTGAAGACAGGATCACCTGAACCGTGCACAATTCGGGATCTACACCGCTCATTCAGCTTATCTCACTCAATCGAGTTTCATTAAGGTAATTTGGAAAGCCTGAGCCCCACCGAAATGTAAATTCTTTGCTTGGTTTGCCATCCAGAATAGGTTATGGACCTTGGATCGGTTTGCAGCTCGAGGTTTGGCACTCCAACCGACCTATGTTCTATGCCGACAAGAGCCAAAGACAGTTTGGCATATTTTTAGCAATTGTAGATTTTCCAGGAGGATATGGTCAATCATAGCAGATTGGTCTAGGTTCACTTCGCTAAAGCCCCAGTCAGACCCCACAACAGCTGATACCTCGATTATGGGATGGTGGGAGCAAATCGTCTTAAGGCCAGGTCATCCAAAAAAAGCAACATCCTTCTTAGTGATCCTCGTGACTTGAAAAATATGGAAGGAACAAAACGCTAGGATCTTTCGACATATTGATTCTAGTCCCCTTGATCTCGTTTAAAAGATCAAAGAGGAAGCAAGATCTTGGTGCGAGACGGGAGCAATTTATTTGCTGGCGCTTAGCTAACCCTTCCCTCTAACCCCTCTTGTCCCCTATTCTCTTTCACCCGTCTTGCACATTCTATTATTTTAATCAAAGAATCCGACAGTTCTCCTTCCGTTTCTTAAAAAAAATTAGATTGGGTTAGCCAAAACAATTGAGTTTTGTGACAAGTTGAGACCTAGGTAGCAAGTAACAGCTGATCATTAGAGTGAACTAGGTAAATTTCAGGTTGCCCAAGCCCTCACGTGTCAAGATTATAAAGCAAACAGTTGTTCAGACCGTAGCATGAATACGAGCTGGCCAAATGCCAGGACTGCTTTGAACTGTTCTGCCAAATTTTCTCGCACAATTATTGGCCCAGTTGCATCTCCAGATCCAAACTTTCTTAATCAATTTCGTGCACGGCATGAAATTTCTTTCTTCCTTTGAGTTCATATGCAACTGCACAACCAAGCAAGCATACTCAGGACCGGGTATGCAGGCAGCAGATAAGCAGAGCGTGTGAATGATCGGACGGATAATATAGTGTAAATAAAAGACTAAAATATTTCTCATTAATAAAAAACAGTATTATTAAGTAACATATAAAGACATTAAAAAATAAAACCTTTTGATTTGCGAGCTAAGAGTAAACAAAGATGTATAAATATAATCTTTTTGAAAAAAATTGAAGGAATAGAAATGAAGTAATTTTGGGACGGAGGTGTATTATCTAGGGTTCGTGGAAATTGGTCGTCCTAATCCGGTTGCCGGGTACAGACATGCATTACCAGAATGGTTTCCGGATGAATGGCTGTATCAGCTAGCCTTTGCGATTGCAGAAGGCCAGGGCATCCAAATATTTAAACCCCAACGAACGAGACAGGTAATCAGACACACGTATCACATCTTATGATGCAGCAATGAAGTCAAAGAGCGGGTGAATATATAAGCCGACCAAATTGCTGATTCAAAAACAACAGTTAGGAGATCGTCATCTAACCATATCTATAACTGCAAGTATATAATCTTCTTACTTATCTTTTTAATACACGTGTTCAAGTCAAAAACTTATTATATTTTAGAACGGTGGGCGGGAGTATGTCTTTCCAAATGCTCAGCTGCTGGCCATGCATGGATCCTTGTCAATTGGTTTCTTGTGCTGTCTGTATTTGTTGAAGGAAATGCATTTTATTCTTTTGTGGTTAGAAAATTCAGTGTGCATTTTCACTAAAAAAATCAGTATGCATGCTGACAATTGCTGTTCTATGATCACACAAGGATTCGACAGTGACTGATCCATCGGTTTGTCTAAGTAGTTTCAGATCACTACATATTTTTTTCTGAAGAAACATGAAGTCTTAATTACTTGGATTGAAAACTGCTACAAGAACTCTATAAACATGGTAAAGTTGGAGTAAAATTCAGAGAGAGGACACTTTTACGTACTGCAAATATTGTATTCTCAGCAGTCAGTCAGTCACAACGCCATTGCGAGCACCCTGAGAAAGAAACTTCGAAGATGTAAACGAGGAGTCAAGCTGACGGAGCTCGAAAATGTCAACATATATTCAGAGGAAAATTTCAACTCGAAAATGCACTCACCCTGACAGAGAAACTCGAACTTGTGAGCACCCTGACGGAACTCGAAGAGGTGTTCATCTCTAGGGAATTACATACTCGAACATGTAAGCCTATTGTTGTATAAGCACAAAGAACATGCAGTAATTTGAATGTGTGACGTTTCAGAAGTTGATTAATTTGCTTCTTTTTGGGATTGGTAGAAAATGCTTCTACGTTGTGACGACGTCTGAATTAAGTGCATTTTCAAGTGACGCTGATCTGCCGTCAAAATGTACAGGGCTGGACTCTTCGTTTTGTCGTCAACGCCATCCCAATTGGAAATGATGAGAGCTGGGTAAAATGAATTTTCCAACTGTCACTATGTAAGTTCATTGCTCCAGTTAACAATGGGGACTTTGCTAGAGCTCAGTTTTTAATTAACTCAGCTAAACATACTTTGATCGATTAAGCTTAAAGTTCACTATTCATTAGGCAGAAGAATCGTCCTAAGTAGGAGGTAGAAGATCTTATGGGGACCTGACCATCAATGGAGCTGTTCCTGGATCTACCTTTAGTTCATGCATGTGATTCAGTATCCAGAGTAGTTAATTACCTGTTCAATTTCAGCTAGCAACTTTGGCTACCACCCATCTGATTATCTGAACATATATATGCCATTGCAGCAAAGTGCTCACACGTGCTCATTATCTTTTATCCCTGTAAGTGTAATCAAGGCAGTAGGTAGCTTGATCCAATGAGCCTTGAGATGCGGTAGCTGCTAATGCAAGCTCAATCAGTGAGGTGATCCACACACACTCTGGCCGACTACCTGAACACAGATCGACCAGCCATATAAATTCAGCTCGAACATGATCTACTCTGGAGTCTGGTGCCTGTGTTCTGAGCTAGACCCGTACAAATTGCACAGCGAAAGTTTCCATCCATTCATGCATATACCTTGAGTGGAATCTGAAAATGTCTGAAAGGCCTTGAGTAGGGCCATGAAAATTCAGCAGCAGATTTGAGCTTTTTTCCTTGCAAAAAGGTGACCGGTTTACGTGAGCCGTTCTAGTTTACTCTTTCTTAACTAGGGGTAGGGTATGTTTATTTTAATCAAAGATTCTTAGTAACTAGCTAGTTTAAGTATCAATCTAATTAGTCTGAGTATCTAACTAATGAGAATCTAGAGAAGCTGGTGTTTTCTAGCCACTGAGAAGTTAGTCATACATCAATTTACAATACCAGAATCTACACTGCTTGTTTTAGCTTCAAATTTTAGAAATAGTTGCAGCTTTATTTTTTTAAAATAAAATGGACACGCAAGAGTTAAGCTATGCCTAACAAACGTCATAGCCAATGTATGACTAACTTGGTCTTCTTATGTTGAAAAAATGGACATAAGAAAACCCAGGCTCACACCTATGATAAAAGTTTTGGTATTTAAGAAAAACAAACAAATCAATATTATTTATATATGGTATTGTAAATAATTACAGAATTACATGTTAAATTGATGTTGGTCGAGATTCTATTAATATAGGTCTAGACAATTTTTATTGCGCTTAAAAACCTATTGTTTTTTAATATAGATTACTGAGTTACTGTTCAATTTAGCTTTTAGATTTTCATGTGTAAATCTAGCTAGAAAATTGCAACATCTACTCCCCAATAAGTAGTCGATAATTGCGCAATTAATTAACGAGTGCCAGAGTCATGGGAAATAATTAGGGGAGAGGAGATACTGATTACCCCACATAACATACTTGACAATAATTATTTAATCAATTAACTAGTTAGTTAATCACTCACACCTACGTAAACGAACTAGTAAAGGCGTAAAGCTAGTCGGAGATTCGGCTCATCCCGAATCCCGAGGCACCCCTGTTCCCACCTATAAAAGGGGACCCCTGGCCACGGTGGCATCCAAGCATTTGAGGCCCGCCGCCGGCAACCACCTCCGCCGTCTCGCTCCTGCTTACTCTAGCTTCAGCTAGCTCGAGCCGCCTCGTCTCGCCGCCGATTCCGACCCGGCCGAGTACGTGGTAGTGCTTGCTGCGATATGGCCATGGTGTTGCCGGAGACCGCGGCGGAGGGCAAGGCCCTGACGGATGCGTGGGACTACAAGGGCCGGCCCGCCGGCCGCGCAGCCACCGGCGGCTGGGCGTGCGCCGCGATGATCCTGGGGGCGGAGCTGTTCGAGCGGATGACGACGCTCGGCATCGCCGTGAACCTGGTGCCGTACATGACCGGGACCATGCATCTCGGCAATGCCGCCGCCGCCAACACCGTCACCAACTTCATCGGCACATCCTTCATGCTCTGCCTCCTCGGCGGCTTCATCGCCGACACCTACCTCGGTCGATACCTCACCATCTCCATCTTTGCCGCCGTCCAATCCATGGTTCGTCCCCTTCCATTTCCGTACGCTCGGACTAGGTCGCTAGTACTCGATCTGTACGTGCTTGTGTTTGACGAGCTCGGTGGTTGCGTGCAGGGCGTGATGATACTGACGATCTCGACGGCGGCGTCGGGGCTGCGGCCGCCGGCGTGCTCCGACCCCAAGGGGGAGAACCCCGACTGCGTGGAGGCGAACGGGACGCAGCTGGGGGTGCTGTACCTGGGGCTCTACCTGACGGCGCTCGGCACGGGCGGGCTCAAGTCGAGCGTGTCCGGCTTCGGGTCCGACCAGTTCGACGAGACCGACGACAGCGAGCGGAAGAAGATGATGCGCTTCTTCAACTGGTTCTACTTCTTCGTCAGCATCGGCGCGCTGCTTGCCGTCACCGTGCTGGTGTACGTGCAGGACAACGTCGGCCGGCGCTGGGGCTACGGCATCTGCGCCGTCGGAATCCTCGCCGGGCTCGCCGTGTTCCTGTCGGGCACCAGGAAGTACCGGTTCAAGAAGCTGGTGGGGAGCCCGCTGACCCAGGTCGCCGCCGTGACAGTCGCCGCCTGGAGCAAGCGCGCCCTGCCCCTGCCGTCCGACCCCGACATGCTCTACGACGTCGACGCCGCCGCCGCCGCCGGCGAGGACGTCAAGGGGAAGCAGAGGCTGCCCCACAGCAAGCAGTGCCGGTAAACTTAATTGCAGCCAAATCATTTAATTTCAACTGTTTAAAAATGCCTCACCTTTACCACTCTGCAGTAGCTCGTTTAACAACCGACGGATTTAACCTGAACAGATTAAATTTCGTCAAATTGGTTTAATTTTCACCAACTATTCGATTAATTATAGAAAAGATAAGATGCTGGATGCATATACGAGATGATGGTATATTCGATTATCCATTGATCAATTTGTTGTGCATGCAGATTCCTTGACCACGCGGCGATCATTGACCGGGCGGCGGCGGCGGCGGCGGCGAGCAAGTGGACGCTGTGCACGAGGACGGACGTGGAGGAGGTGAAGCAGGTGGTGCGGATGCTGCCAATCTGGGCGACCACCATCGTGTTCTGGACCATCCACGCGCAGATGACCACCTTCTCCGTCGCACAGGCGTCCGCCATGGACCGCCGCGTCGGAGGCTCCGGCTTCCTCATCCCGGCGGGATCCCTCACCGTCTTCCTCATCGGCTCCATCCTCCTCACCGTGCCCTTGTACGACCGCCTCGTCCTCCCCGTCGCGCGCCGCTTCACGGGAAACCCGCACGGGCTCACCCCGCTCCAGCGGGTCTTCGTCGGCCTCTTCCTCTCCGTCGTCGGCATGGCCGCGGCCGCGCTCGTCGAGCGCCACCGCCAGACCTCCTCGTCCCACGGCGTCGTGATCACCGTATTCCTCCTCATGCCGCAGTTCGTGCTCGTCGGCGCCGGCGAGGCGTTCACGTACATGGGCCAGCTCGACTTCTTCCTGCGCGAGTGCCCCAAGGGCATGAAGACCATGAGCACGGGGTTGTTCCTCAGCACCTGCGCCATCGGCTTCTTCTTCAGCACGCTGCTCGTCACCATCGTCGACAAGATCACCGGAAACGGCCCGCGCGGACACGTCGGCTGGCTCGCCGACAACCTCGACGAGGGGAGGCTCGACTACTTCTACTGGCTCCTCGCCGTGATCAGCGTCATCAACCTCTGCTTCTTCACGCTCGCGGCCAAAGGCTACGTCTACAAGGAGAAGCGCATCGCCGAGGCTGGCATCGAGCTCGCCGACGAGGAGACCATAGCCGTCGGCCACTGATCGATCGATGCTGCCATGCATGCATGCGCCCTTGTATAGCTTTTGTATTCTTCTTGTATTTTAACTTTTTTTCTGCGTGTATTCGGTGGGGTTATGGATGTATTTCGCCGAATTTGGGGTGTAATCCCGTCGTACGTAACAACTACGTACGTTGGAGTTAATTGATGTGTATTACTGTAGAAGGGCTATACACAGGGAAGGGAAATATCGATACGGCCGGCGTTGTAAGTGCCAATAATGTATAATGCGTTCCATAATTAGAGTTCAATTTTTTTATGAATTTAATAACCCAATATTTACAAAAGGAAATTTTTATATTTAAACTACTCATACTTTTATTTGTTTTGCCCCTAGATGATATATAACTTTTATTTAGTCTTTTTTGTTTTTGTATGTTCGTGTATTGTCGTGTGTTTTTATAAAACCTGAGGAACAAATAATATGCAAAATAATGTGTATTGTCATTTCTACAAAGATCTTAACGATGATAAATTATTAAATATCTCGCATCGCATCTGTGTCCAGCTTTGGCACGCACGCACAAGCAGCAATGCCACAACTCTATGATTGATATGCAGACAGGATTACTCTTTCGGAGTTCAACACCATGAAGCACCAAGCTGGGCAACAAGGGTCACAAAAGAAAGACGAACGTTCATCATCCATGAGCATAGGAGCTTGCGTGATGAATTACAATTATGAACCAAGTATATAATCATATCTCTGTGAAACAGTACAGGCTACAAAGATCAAAAAAATGGACATCATTCAGAATTTCAACAGCATTGTTAGCAGGCCTCAGAGCTCAGTATCCCAGTATCCACATTATGTTCCAGTGTTCGTATATGACAAGGAGAGCATCTCAACTCTTGTTTGCACAGCAGTAATGATACAAGCCGACCAATTATGTACCTTAAATAATTAACGGGGTGCCAACGACTAATAAATAAAACTCCCTCTATAGACTTGCGCTAGTGCAGAGAGTGGGAGAATTGCCAAATATGTCATTGCAGCTAACCCATTTCCTCTGCTCCCTTGCCTCCCAGTAACCTCCGACATAACGAAATGTTCCGTCCTCGGTGTCCCTTTGGAACCATCTTGGTTTCCAGCCACTCTCCTGCATCTTCCTTGCCTGCAGAGGAAGATATGAGCACTGTAGTTAGAACAGATAATCACTGCAGTATCGTGCCTCCGGTGAAGAGATTCAGTCCCCATCAAATGGGGCGATGTAATAAGTGCATGCAGGGATGAAGACCAAATAATTCAGTGTGGTGCAATGTCCAGGCACAGTGAAGCATGTAAGCATTAAAAAAGTTTTTGTTAAAATTTCAGGAAAATTATAGAACAAGAATACTACCATCCTTTGCCTTGTCTCCAGACGTAATTTCTCGGAGTTAGCCTTCTCATACTCCCCGTTCTCTAGATGCCGCTGATCTGGCCTTAGTCTTGAATCCGTTGGTGGAAGCTTCTCCTTAACAAATGATCAAATAGTACATTAGGCAGAGCACTATAAAAATTTAACAATGAAATCTATGTTTCGCACCTACCTTAAGACCTGGTGGGAGCTCATTCAAAGTGATTGCAAGCGATGACAGGTTATATCGAGTGGGATTGGCTGGAGGCTCATTTTTCTCCCACAATAAAGTGACACCTGCACTCTGATTTGCAGTACGGGAGTTCACTCTGGAAGCATCATCATTAACGATGTAAGACATGCTCTCATCCCACTTTCCCATCAAGGATGCAACCTTGGTCCCATTAGCATCCTTAACAAATCCTTGAACCTTGTATACAACCATACATATTTAGTAATCTATACAGGCAGAGGAAAGAAACAAGCACTTTGATGGAAAATGTGTTCATTATACCTGGCGAGGATTACGATCAAGGAAAGATTGCTCTTTGAAAATCAGCTTGCATGAATATTGTCTATTTCCTCTTATGTTCATCGTGCCATGGTGATGGCAATAAACTCGACCAATGATAAGGTTATTAATTGTTGTCGTAACCTAACATGGAAAAGAAAATTTGTGTTTGTTGACAATATTATATTAATACTTCTTGCAGATCAAGGTACCAAAATTAAAAAACGGAGATAGGGTACTAGATGAACAATAGGCAGGGCTAGTTTCTAATTATGAGTTTTACCCCCAGTGAAGAATTTGTACCTTACTCCATTGGAAGGTTTCTCCATCATCAAACTCTAGAGTTAGCACACCGCTAGGATCAAGTTGAATGGATTGTCCCCAAAATTTGCTCTTTAGATTGCTGTCTCCCCAAAATTTCCAACCTTTCCCTTCACAATGGCATGCCATGACCATAGGATGATGACTAACCTGGTGATAAGAATAAACTAATAAATTAACCCATATATGACGTGCCAAATGTAGGAAAGAATATTAATATGCTGGGAAGGATCACTGTTTGTCACTTTTATGCTTTCAATCAAACAACATTTCTGAACTTCGTATTGCCTATATCCCAGTTATTTACAAAAGGATTTAATTTCATTGAGGTGAATTAGACCAAATGGTAACAAATTCTAACCTGAATTTGCTGGATACCAAACTTACCTTTTCAGAGAAGAAACGAATTCCCTTTTCAGGGTAATCAGCTTCATACGTTTCCCCCAACAATGGATTGAAAGGTTTACAGGGGCGAGCATCCGTGGAAGCATATCCAGAGACCGCAAATGCAGCAACATAAAGGGTTCTCATTAGCCCATTTCCCTAATGTATATGCAAAATTAAGATATTAGTGTCAACTCAATACAGGGATAGGTACACATGAACCACAACTGATCAGTATAAAAGATGTTACTGTTGACTGAATTGAGATTTAGCTTTATTAGCTGCAACATAAGATCGATACGCCAATTTTGTGGATTCTTTTAGTACTACAAAATCTAGCAGTTCCTTTCAGAATAAAGGTGGAAGTTATAGAAATAAGCATACCCTTGAACCATATTCATATGCACGATCCAGTAAATAGGAATACTCCAAATCTTCAAAGCATTTTTGAAGAGAGGACAATGGCTCGTTAAAGTAAACAGGAAGACAAACTCTTGTAAGATCCTTGCCAACATTATCTTTGATCATTGACCAAAGGCTAACACCCTTTTCCTTTTCTACTGGTACAGGCAACTCTGAGCGGCGTTTTGAAGAGAATAAATATTCATTGGTCTTGTCAATATCATGTAATTCACCAAATTTGTGAGCTCCACTCCCATAATTTAAATATCTCATTGTCATGTCAGGACTAGCAGTAATGTCACTGAAACTTTGCCTTGTATCATAGAAATGAAACTCGTCTTCGTCCGACAATTGCCCTACCTCCTGTTGGACAGCATCATCAGAAGATTCTGTGTTGCTGTATTCTGATACATAATTAAAAAAGAAAAAGAAAATAGCTGTATTTCAGACCTCTCATGAAACAAAAACATAAAAAAGAAACAGAAGAAAGTATCTGACAGCAAAATGCATCCAATAAAGATGTAAAATGTATGTTCAAGATGTTCCCATCCTTTAACATAAAGTGCACTGATGTACCAGGGACCATATATATACAAGTAAAACATTATAAATATGCTTGAAATTTCACATTGGCACATTGGAAAATCATTAGCTAAGCTATAATCGATATTCTTATGTGCAACTAAGGCTACCAAAGAAAATGTGTTCAGAAACACCTGCCATGGCAGTGTAATCTAGTGGTGAAAAATGTGCAATTAACACCATTGCATGTACTTGAAGCAATAAATAGAAATTTTTTGATTTAAGGCTAGTCAAAACTGTCAAAAGAAAACAGAACTAAAAATTAAATCAAGTACCACTACATTTTCCAGAGCTAGAACAGTCATGTTTGAACAACTCTGACTGTGGCTTCTCGATGGTAGATGCATCCCCCGAATTAACCACCTACATGAACATAGTACTTCAGCAGACAATTTCAGGCCATCAGATAGCACAAAGTCAATTTATTATTTGACTTTCAGACTAGATTCAAAAGTTCTACGTCCTATTTAATATTTTAGATGACATGACCTATTCGTTCCAATTCTCCAATATTTTTTATGGAATGATATATTCATCCCATCAAGAAATTCAGAATGACTGTCAGGAAATCATAAAACATATTGAATGGGAACTTCATTGGTTGTTGATCTCCAAGAAGGAATTACCTCAAGTTCCCTTGGAAGACTGCCGATAAAGCTTAAATACTCTTCACAGCGTTGCTTCATCTGAGTGTGATATTGTGAAAACTCTGAGTGGATGATCTGTTCACAGTCTTTAATAGTTGCCTCGCCAACACCTTCAGCATGCAAGCGATTCCTAAGCGTTTCAGTGGAAAATGACCCCTCATTCTGGTCACACGGTACACCCCCATTAAGAGAGTATTCACTTCTCGCCGAAACAAGTGCTTCAATCCAAGCCACACGGTCCTTAGCACAGCCAGTCCTCAGCTGAAGTGTCTTGGTTGGAGTAATAACATAAAACCGTTTATCATCTGATTTACTTTCACTAAATGATGAGATCTACAGACAATTCAAAAGAATTACAGGATCAGCAACCAGAGTGGCTACTTTATGCAGAAATGCAATCCCCGTGTTAAATGCGTATCTACACCACATATCTCGTCAGTCTCCTGCATTGTAAAACCCATAACTGAGCACTGTAAAACTTAATACCTAAATGACAAGCAAACATAAAATTCGCTGACTGAGGCAGCAACCAAGACTTCAAGAGGCCGTTGAGAGCGAGAAGAAAGGCTCCTAGGCCCTATAAATGGCCAGGGACAGAGTGGTCCGTACCACCTTACATTCCCAGCAACTCACGGGGCATGCAATGCGATACAAATGGAGGCGCCAAACATCAGCCCGTCTGAACAAAAGTCCAGCTGGGCGCTAGTTGTTCGCGTGCGCAATCGTCTCTCTCCCGGCCCTTCCTCCCCTGAGCATGCGGCGACAAGCTCGCCGCTGTAGCTAGCGAAAAGTCGAAGCAAAGACTGCTCTTTTACACAGCATACTGGTGCTAGAAAGGCCAGCTCCAGCTCCAGCTCCGATCCAAGCAAGGCATCTCTTTATCCGACAAGCGATATGTAGCCATTGCTGTGCAGCCAGTGTGCTGTTACTGCTCTTGATCGCTGCCGTAGATCGTGACGATGTACGGCTCCCGACATGGCCACGCGTTGGTTCAGGAGCTGGGCTTTACAGCTGGAGCCGCGCTTGTGCGATCTGGCGACGGCGATGCGACGCGGAAACCGAGCAGTCGCGGCAGCCCACAAACTCGCGCTGATGAAAAATGTGCTAAATTGCTTGAGAAATAGTACTAATGGTAGAACTTGGCTGATGAAATGCGGGCGGTTTGACGAACGATTTGGTCGCTATCTCGATTTTTGGGGGCGAATCGAAGCACTACGGGTTGAGATCGATGAATCGATCACCGGGACGAGAAATGGAGGGGAAAAAGGAAAGATTTGGAGCGCGACGGCGTCACCTTGAGATGGACAAATCCGATGGGCTGCTCTCCGACGCCCCCGCGGGCCAGCCCGATGAGCCTCACGCCGGCGGCGGCCTCGG
>KE372688.1:1123838-1136761 GCA_000418225.1 Zizania latifolia | reverse complement strand
TTGCGACCCGTGGGCGATTAAAATCGAATCCGACCGGACGGAGACCGGCGCAGCTAGCTCCGGCTGTCGAGTGGGGCCTACCTGCTTGCCACACAGCTGCCTCGCCTGCCCAATCCGGCACATCCGTTGACTTTTCAGAGCATACATGTGTTTCTTTCCATTGTACTGCTGCAGAAACAGGTACACTACTAGCGGATGAAATCGAGTTTATGATAATTATTTGAGTGTGCAGGTGAATAGATTAAATATTAAAAAGTTAGAAAGTTGATTTAGTTTTTTAAAGAAAAATATTAATGAAGAAAGCTTTCACCGAAGTCATATTATTTAGGAGACTGAAAAGGGTGAATGCAATAATCCATAATATATCATCACACTTTAAAACAATACCACTTTATTTGAAGATCTTCTAACAGTTGGAGCTAATTGCAAAATATATAACTCTTCAAACATCCCTGATTTTCATTTTATATTCTAAAACCAATCAAGAAATGAAATAATATTTAAAAGCTACTCTAATTTCTCATTAATTATTTCTTAAATAAACATATGCACTGCACCGTAGAGAGGAGAGAATTCATATGGCTGATGGACTGATGGTCACAACAAACATTAGATGATTGGTGACGAAATTGAACATTGGTAGCTAGCAGTACGAAGCACCAAAGACCAAATAGGAGTATGTGGTCCATGGCTGGAGCCTGGAGTACCGCTACTCTCTCCCTCTATATACATTGCATGATCTTTCAGCCAACGCTATGACAACGAGTACGAGATAGAACATCAGCTAATAGTACAACTTAAGGTCCCTTTTAACGGCTTTAACTTATTAACAATACAGATTAATCTTAACAATCTAAATAAGGCATTGTCAAAAAAACTTTGAGAAGTTTGTTATCCTATTCTAAATGGTTTTGGAAATATGAGCTTATTGTTTATGTGTGTTTATGTAGTATGGTGATGGACTTTTTTATTTTGTATTTAATTACTAATAGCATTATTTGGGATAGTTTTTCTGATATTAAGTGAAAGTAAATATCGAAATAAATTAAAACGTCTTAAAACCTGAGCTTATTTCCATGAACATACCCAATACATTTTGTCTTATAGACAATTTACAGTTTTTCTTCAGAACTATAAATTAGCCATAAGTTATATAGAACTATAAACTAGCCTGAAACAGCTAGCTTAGCATATATTCGTCGATGGCTCACCAGTCACCAGCATGATATGTTCGGTCCAGCGATAAGCAGATGGATCAACATACAGCAGTGCAGTGCAGCCCAGCTCAAAGACGAGGACAGCAGCATCCTTGTGTCGTAGCATTGACCTTGGGCGCCGGCCGTACAATCGGAGCTCGCCCCAGCAGAAAAAAAAACGACCAAAGAAAGGCCCTAATCCCAGTCCACTACCACTTAAAAGTAGCGTCATATCAATACCGGTTATCTTCAAATCGATACTAAAGCTGTATCACTACCGGTTTAAAAAATAAAAGTCGTTAAATTTTTTGAACTTGAACGGAACCGACATTAATTCAATGTCGGTTTGTGGCTACAACCAGCACTGAAACATACGCAACAGTGCCGGTTTGTGCCACGAACCAACCCCGGCACTGTTGCGTATGTTTCAGTGCCGGTTGTAGCCACGAGCCGACACTGATGTGTACTGCTATAAGACAGTAGCACGAGCTAGACAGTGAGGCGATCAGAACAATGCAGTGTGGAACAGTGCTGAAGGCCAAATATTTGTGGAGATAAGATTTTGGTAAGCCATTTTGCTATTCGTTTTCTTCCTACCATTTAAATCATGTGCACAATACTTGCTCTTATTTCTCTTCATGGATATAATTAAATGCGTGGAATGGAATGAAGGATCGAATTGAATGTTTGGAGGCCATGTTAAATGTATACTTGCACATATTTATTTCTCTTCATGAATGAAATTGAATGCGTAGAATAGAATAAATGGAGGCTATGTTGATTTAATGCTTGTAGATATTAATTACTCTCCATAGAATTGAGCAAATGCATGGAGGCCATGGTTGTACACATATTAAATGTATGGAGGCCATAATGATTTAGTGGTTGTACACATGCATGTTGAATGTATGGAGGCCATGAGTTATTCTTAATGGATTAAATATATTGAATGTATGGATGCAAATCTTATGAAAATTACTCTTAGCTTTATGGATTGCTCTCCGTGGTTAATAAATGTATGGAGGTCATGTTAAATTTATTTTTAAAATTCAACATGACCTCCGTACAACGTCGACGTGATTAATCTTTATAACCTTTTCATGCAAGTGTAAAAATCAAAAATTGAAATTATGTTTTAAATTAAAAAAGGAAGCACTAAACTAATGGCTTAATACATGGTACGATTACGTGATTAATCTTCACAATATTTTGAATGTAGATTCTCTATATCGAAACATATATTTTCACAACCTTTATAAGAGAGTATTGAAAACAAAATTTGAAAATATTTTTAAAATAAAAAATAAAACGCTAAACTAATAAATTAATATATTGTAGGAATGGAACATTTCAAAGGTAGATTCTCTAGGCCGGAACAAGTACCGACAAACAACGATGGTTCAAAATATGAGGTAATTAAACTATCACTGTCGATCTTTCAAAAATATCGGCAATTTTATGTGCAGGCAAGTTAATTATGTGAGATTAATTATAATAATATGCAGGTGGACCGCTCATGGATGTGCAAGTATTCAGTCTTACAGAAATAGAAATAATGACAGTGCTGATCAGTATATATGTTGTCCCTGTATCGATTGCAAAAATGAGAAGAAATTCATAAACATTGAGCAAATCTGTGCACACTTGATTCTTAGAGGTTTCAAAGCAGGATATACCCTCTGGATAGAACATGGTGAACTTAACGATGGTGTGCATGAAGAGCAGTCAATAATGTGTACGTATATGTTTGAGTATACCTTTGATGGCTGAAATGATCAAGTGTACGTATATGTTTGAGTATACCTTCGATGGAGTATATATAAATAATGTGTGCATGTGTATGTTTGAGTATACTTTTGATGGAGTGTATGTATTTAATAATATTCAGTTTTGTTTATTAGGGTTTACACAAGTATTATTGTATTTTTTCATTGTTGTTAAATATAACATGAATTAGGGACATGACAAACTTCCTAAGTGATAAACAGGGCACTTTCGTTGGAAAGCATGCTTCCAGCAGTAAGGGGGTCCCAAGTGATCAACCGACTAACAGCTGCCTCCTAAAAATCAATAATCATTTCATCAGACGTCACCAGGTTTATACATTGTACATTGCATATTCTATTTATGTCGTAACTGAAAGTTTATCTTGATGCATTTAGACTCCTAATTTATTTTGGTGTATTAATAATAATTGTGATTAAATGCTACTAATATTATTGTTAAGATAAATACAGACATTCAAGTATAAGGTGGCATTGCGATTCATTTAAAATTGGAGAAATTGCTCCTTTAGTACTTCTTAGGCTCAAAATGTGCAAACTGCGTATATTTTATATTTTCTTGAGTCTATGTGCGCTGTACTATCAAGAGAGATACGTTGGTCAATTATCCAAAGCTAAGTGCTCACAGCAAAATCTTTCTTAAAAAGATTTGGAATTTTTCTAAGTTGGATTTTGGCTTTCCAGCAAAGCCGGATAATCCAGACATGTCCGGACAATCCGTAAACATGCTTCTGTTGGATTTTATTTGCACGTCGGACTGTTCGGATTCGAGCCTAGCAATCTGAAAACATGCTTTTATTTGGTTTATATTTCAAGTTGAACTGTCTGGATTTTGACTGAACAATCTGAAAAGATGCTTCTGTTTGGATTTTCTTTGAAGCTCGGAACATCCGGACCTATCCACCTGATCTGAAAACATGTTTCTGTTGAATTTATTTTTGGGAGACGGAACATCCGGATTTTGGCCGGATGGTTCGAAAATTGCTCTCTGTTGAATTTTATTCCGTGGCCCGGAGCATCCGGACCTTGGTCTGATGGTCCAAAAATGCCTTTCTGGTTAGATTTATTTTTGGCCCGGAATATCCGGATTCAAGCCAGACTATCCGAAACATCGGTTCTGTTTTGAATTTTTATTAGTCCAGATGATCCGGTTAAGTCCGAATCATCTGGATGAATAGTGCACGATTTTTTGTCCTAACGGCCAGATTTAGGACAGGGGTATAAATACCATTTCTCTCCATAATCAGGGTACGTGATTGCAAACCCTAGCAGCCCTACTATATTTTCTCTCTTTTTTCCTAGTGTGTTGATCTTGATCGGATCTTGAGGGAAGGATTGAGAGATCTTCACAAAACTCCTAGTGTTCTTGATTGATCCACTTTTTGTTGGGTTATGGGGAGGCTACGCTAGCGTTAATTTCAAAAATTTTACCCCGTTCGCCCAGGAACCATGCGTGTAATGGTATCATAGATCGTTACCTCTAGCCACGAGACGCGCTAGGACAGTGGAAGTAGAGTTGATGAAGCGCGTCCTCGATCGGCTCCGCTCAGCTCCATCCGTTCGTCGGCGATGAAGACGACGTAGTCCGGCGATCTCCACGGGAGAAGATCAGCACCGCAGTAGCAGCCAAGAGACGGGATCACCTCAAGCCAGTATGCTAGTACCGCTTGAGAGGTTAGGGGAGAGATGGCCACGACTGGTGTAGCCAGGAGAGATGGCTACTAGGGTTAGGTCGAAGCAACAAGCAACAACAACCTTTTCGTCCTAGCCTCTCCTCTCCTTATATAGTGCCCTCTCATAGGCCTTTAACCAGTATTAAAGCCAACAGATCTAATCTGTTCGTCTGGTTCAGAAGTTCTAGTCCAGGCCCGGAACTTCCGAAAATAACCTTCTGTACGAATTTATTTCTGTCTGGAACTTTCGGTCCAACCGGAACTTCCAGACCTAGAACTTTCGGTCCAACCGGAACTTTCGAAAATAACATTCTGTATCGAATTTATTTCTACACAGAACTTCCGGGTCTCACCTGGAACTTCCAGTTCATCCATAATTCATCTTTCAGGCAGGCCCAGAACTTCCAGTCCAACCGAAACTTTTGGCTCCTCTAGAAACCGAAACTGGGACTGGCCCAAAACTTCTGGTCGAACCGGAACTTCCGGATGCTCCAGAACCCGAAACTTTCGGCCTCAAGCCAGAACTTTCGGTTTCCCCAGAATTCTCTTGGGCATATTTCCATCACTTTTTAGGAGTTGTGGTGGTGTATGTTTGGTGATCTTCGCTGTTTCTTGAGCACACGACATTGGATCACGTCAATGGATTCGTTACTCTTAGAGGTGACCTCTCCTAAATGGCTAGGCATCGATCCGCGAGCATTCAAATGATTGTGGGTGATCGGACAAGTTTATACTCGGCCTCGCATCGGCTTTAAAGAGGTAACATAGTAGAAAATCCAAGGCTTACAGTGGTGAGCGCTTGGTGAGGATTAGGGTTGAAAGAGATCCATCCCTTCGGGGTTTCCTCAACGAAGACGTAGGATTATTGGATCCGAACTTCAGTGAAAAATCACTTGTGTCCTCCATTATATTTGCTAGTTGTATTTTCTGTTGATCACTGAGTTAACTAGCAATCGTATGCGTTATTGTTTCAGAATTTCATTGGATAGTTGATTTTCTGCAGTATTTATTATTTTTAAATTTGTAGTGCCCGGATCATTCGGTTATACTAGGATAATCCAGACCTCGGACGTTTTTCAGTTTTATCCGTCATCCGGATCATTCGACTAAAGCTCGGATAGTCCAGGCCCTAGAGGTTTGACTAACAAGTTTTGTTGAAAATTTCAGATTGCCTATTCACCCTCTCTCTTGGCAACTTTCAGTAACAAAGCTAACAAATTCATGAGATATTATCTCACTATTGCGGACTCTAAGAAAACCCTTTGCCGAGAACAATAACATTCACGCTGATGATACCCTTAAAATATCAACAAAAGATAGGTGCACCAATTTGGTTAATGTTACGAGCTATGGAGGCATGTTATGCCTCCACAAAGGGTGGGATGCATTTACTGAGCGAGTCTGTCTAGTAAAGGAGACTATGTGGGACTAACAATGGGACCCTCTTTGTCTGTTACGGCTACTATTTATAATACTTTTGGTAATGAGAAGACCGCGATAAAAGTGGAAGACAGCGACCACGGTATCTATAGTAAACTCACATTACTTACTAGACATGAATATTTTGTTTATGTAATTAAAGTGGTCTTTTATAATTGTAGGTGAGAGTCCTAGCAATGCTGCGAAGAAGGAGAAGCAGATAGCCAATTAGGGCGACATCGAGAAAATGGACCAACTGAAGAACAAATATCATTTTAGAAATCAAACAGATGTGACTCCAGAAAGGAGGGATCTTCTACTAGACATCTCGGCGGGTCTATCTTCCGGGACTCCCTTATATATATGCACAATCAATCCCTCGATCGTGAACAAGAAATCAGTGGTACGCACTTTGTATATGTCATAATTGTAAACATCTATATATTTGCAATTGCCTCATCTAACTAGCCACCAACACATTTTATTCATAAACAGTACTTTTTAAGACAGTATTGTGAGAAGTACATCACACCTCACCTACAACAACAAACCTCGTAGATCCAAGTTATAGCAGTAGTAAGCACAACAGCCTCAGTTGTAGTGCATAAAGCAATAGATGGACGGTGTTACCTGATGACTGGCTTTGATCTGGAGGCTGTTATTTAGTTGTCAGCACAGTATGTGCCTTTTATTTCCACATTAACAATGGTGCACTGGAGACTGTTATGTATATGGTGTAATTTGTCATACAACTTTAAACAATTCATGGTTTGTAGACAGAGAGAATCATCGCAGGACACTATCTAAGCTCTTTGTATTACTCTTAGGGATGCCCTAGTGGATAGTCTACAGCACAAGCTAACTTGTTTCCTAAGAGCGATATCAAGAGCTTAGATAGTGTCCTGCGGCGATTCTTAATATTATGTCTGTGGAGTAATTTAACTTGTGCTTGAGTCTGTAAGAACAATATCACATTTGAAACTTATGAAAATATTTGTATAAATATGTTCTGATATTTTAAGTTAATATATGTCATATGATGTAAGCTATGTAAATAAATTTAACATATATGTGTATCTGGATATAGAATTAATACAATGTGATTTATATATAAAAAATAGCGTGAAATACACAACAGTGCCGGTTCATGATCCAATTCGGCATTGATAATAGCCTATCAGTGCCGGTTGTATTATTGAACCAACACTGATACAGACGTATCAGTGTCGGTTCTGTTCTAGAACCGACACTGATACTTGTTGTCAGTGCCGGTTCCAGAACCGCCACTGATAGCCATCGACTATCAGTTCTAACTAGTCAGTGACGATTCAGAACATGTCACTGATAGTCATTTTAACCCGACACTAACGTCTGTTCCTGTAGCAGTGGTCCTAGCATTGGCGCCAAGTTGATAGAGATATATGCATGGTAGTTGTCTTTAGCTCGAGTTCCTTATGATGCTTGTTGTGCGTGGCATGCAATTCCCTTTCAGTCAGAATCTGAACAGCAACTGGAAACGTTCAGTTCTGCACCTTCCAATGTGCGATCGATCCAGGCAATTACGAGCATACATACGAAGGCCAGCAGCTAGTAGTGGACACTGGAGCTAGTAGTGGACAGCAGCATCTCGTAGTTATCTGAAGCTCGAAGCAGCTTCGCTTCACTTCACCCTGTTATCATCTCTGAATAAAATCATCTCGTGATGATCTGAAGCTTGAAGCAGCTTCGCTTCACTCCACCATGTTACGAAAAACACGTAGATGTCACATCTGAAGTCCAAACTGCTGAAATTTTGTATGAAAAAAAAACTTCCTGAAGCGTAAAGCTGCCTCGCTTCACCGTTTTACGATCTCTGAATAAAATAAACACCCAAATTTTTCGCACCAAACTTGGGCTGCTTTAGAGGCCCAATATCGGCCCACCCAAATTTGGACCGCTAAAAAAAAGCGGCCCAAAATCACCTACCAAATTTTGGCCGCCGCCGAAGGAGAGGCCTAGACTCGGCCCACAGAAAGCTGGAACGCTCCCAATAAGAGCGGGCCAAAATTGGTGTGCAATGTTTGGGCCACTATCTAGAATTTTTTTTAAATAATACATTTTTATTCAAAATTTCAAATCTGGTACGTGAATTTTAGAATTTTCAAAAATAGCCTTATGTCGGTAATTGGTGTGCCGATCTAGGCCGATCGACCTAAATCGGCTGGCGTTTAGATCCTGTCGACATTTGATCTGTCGATCTAGACCAATTCAGCCTAGATCGGCAGATCAACTGCCGACAGGCTGGGGGGCTGAAGCCCCCTCACAGCCACCACGTGCCCAATCCTCTCTTTGCTCCCAAGCCTTCAAGTATGTCGACAGAAGCCTAGATAAGGAGGCTGAACATCTGCAGATGGTGTGCAGAAGGTCTGCCGAATTTCTCATTCTCTATTTTGAAATTTAGTTCTAATAAGATCGTAATATCTATTTGACAGAAAATCACACATCTAAAAACAAGCTCATAAAATATAAGTGCAGGATATTCAAATGGTGAGCAGATAGTGAAGAGCAAGCAGATAAAGAGGTTTCAATGCACATAACACAATATCCGAAGCTGTTCGAAAGTAATCCAACAGAAACTAGGCATAATAACTAGTTCAACATATTACAAATGACTTACTCGTAGTACGGACGTCAGGTCTTACTGATTTCTCCGTTGTCTTTCTTCCCTAGCGCGTCTGGCCTGTTTTCTTTCCTCTATGTACCTGAGCTCTCGCTGTCTATGGTATGTCCTCCGTTGCCTTTCCTCTTTATAAAATCTTGAACTCCTTGCTCGCTCATCAGCTTCCCTCTTCCTCGTTTCATACTCCAAGTGACTTTCCGCTTCTGTGATCCAACCATCCTCGTACGTAGGTAATGCTATATCTACCCACCGACGAAATGCGTATCTCCTTATATTTTGTTGCCATAACGGATAGGAATGTAAGTGTTACAGTAGAAAATTATTCTAAAATAAGCCATGATTTAATTGTAATTCCTTACCACGAAGTGGTCATGTAGGTTGGTGCTTTTGGTTGTTGCTTCGACCTAACCCTAGCCACCACCTCTCCTGGCTACACCGGTTGTGGCCATCTCTCCCCTAATCTCCCGCGTGGTACTAGTATACCGGCGTGAGGTGATTTCGTCTCTGTACGTGTGGATATCATAGAGGCGTCGCTGCTACTGCGGTGCTGATCTTCTCGTGGAGGTCGCCAGACTATATCGTCTTCATCACCGACGAATGGACAGAACTGAGTGAAGCTGATCGAGAACGCGCTTCATCAACTCTACTTTCGCTGCCCTAGCGCGTTTCGTGGCTAGAGGTAACGATCTATGATCCCATTATACGCATGGTTCCTGGACGAACGGGGTAAAATTTTTAAATTTAATGCTAGCATAGCCTCTTCATAATCCAACAATGGTATCAGAGCCTACGTGCGTAATGTTCGATCTGGATCGATCACAGATAGGTGATATGTGGTGGAAATATATTAGATCTATTGGTTTTGTGTCGGATTTTTGGAAGTTCTAGGCCGAAATAAACTTCGTACAGAAGGTTATTTTCGGAAATTCCGGGTTTGAGTCAGAAGTTCCGGGCCAAAAATAAATTCAACACAGAAGGTTGATTTCAAAAGTTCCGGGTTTGACTCGAAAGTTTCGGGCCCTTCGACCGGAAGTTCCGGGCCTTTGAGCCAGAAGTTCCGGGTCTTGTTCAGTCACGTGTAGATTCTACGTCTAACTTATTTTTGTAGAGAATATTGTAACTGGTATGGCCTTGTGATGTATATGATGCATACGTGTAATTTTCATGACCTGCGTGTCATGGTTAATTGCAGCCTAAGGCTATTATATTGTTATACGACCTACGCATCGACATGTGATGCTTCTCCTCATGTAATTAGTATAGTGCTATTAGTTGTAATAGACTGATACAAGATCATGAAGGCTTGAAGCGTGATGACCCGAAGGACAGGAACCATAGAGATAGAGATCACCATGTGAAAAGAGCTATATTATGTCACAGTTAATATGATTGCCTATGATATTTACTTATGTTCTTGTTATACTATTCTTTCATGTTCTGTGTGCGGTAGGCATCATTATCATGTTAGAATAGTTTCTCTCAGAAAATTAAAAGTCATTGATGTCCTTTCTAATAGCTGCACCCACAAAGGTTTTGATCATTGTATGGTAGGTCTGCCAAAGCAGGGTGCTATCTTTTATCTTAATCCGTTAGGGTGGATGTCGGACAACCACATGTATAGTAGGTTTGCGTAACAAAGCTATCATAATGGTTTTAGGCTTTGGGACATGGAGTTGGGCGTCGAGGTATAGGATGCCACCCCAACGAACAAGAGTCACATAGGATGTGATTAGCAAGTTGTTGCTTACCTATGTCACTAATCTTCTAGCAGTGATGCCAAAGCTCACTAGATGTTAGATGAATATGAATCTTATCCCACTATATGTCGTTAGAGGGAAAGCAATCATTTTACATATAGTGGAATATCTTTTATTTGATAAAAGATTCACATAGCATAGTGTTGAACCTTGTATTTTTGTTGTAGATCATGGCATCTATTGCTAAGAACACTTCTACTTTTAATTTGTGATCAATTCTTGAAAAGGAAAAGCTTTCTAGAACAAAATTTATTGACTGGTATAGAAACTTGAGAATTGTTTTCAAATAAGAGAAAAATAAATATGTTCTAGAGGAACCATATCCTAATGAACCAAAAGATGATGCATCTGCCGCGGATCGGTGGGCTTATGAGAAGCACGCCAATAATTCAATTGATGTCAGCTGTCTCATGCTTGCCTGTATGTCCTCTGAGCTTCAGAAGTAATATGAGAACATGGATGCCTACGATATGATCGTGGGATTCAAAGGCATGTTTGAGAACCAAGCACGGACTGAGAGATACAACATCTCAAAGTCTTTGTTTACATGCAGGATGGCGGAAGGCAGCCTAGTCAGTACTCATGTAATTAAGATGATTGGTTACATTGAGAGCCTAGAAAAACTTGGTTTTCCGCTTGACCAAGATTTGGCTACGGATGTGATTCTCTAGTCGCTCCCTGTGAGCTTCGAGCCGTTCAATTTGAATTTTCATATGAACGGCATGGAGAAAAGCATGACTGAATTGCATGGGATGCTAAAAACTACTGAGGATAGCATTAAAAAGAATTCTAGTCATGTGATGATGGTTCAGAAGGATAGCAGAAAGAGAAAACATAAGGGAAAGGCTAAAGCTTTAAATGTGATCTCAAGCTCTAAGTCTAAATCAGCTAGAAAGTCCAAGACTGGTCCTGCTACTTCTGATACTTGCCACCACTGCCATAAGACTGGTCATTGGTGGAGGAATTGCAAGTTGTACTTAGAAGAACTCAAGAAAAAGAAGGGAAGTATGACTTGTACTTCAGGTATAAATGTTATTGAAATTAATCTTGCTACTCTTCCAAGCGATTCATGGGTATTTGATACCGGATCAATGATTCATACTTGCAAATCGTTGCAGGGACTAAATAGGATAAGAAAGTGCGCAAGAGGCGAGTTGGATGTCCGCGTTGGCAATGGTGTAAAAGTTGCTGCGTTGGCCGTCGACGTTTATCCTTTATCGCTACCCTCAGGATTAGTTTTGGAATTGAATAATTGTTATTTCATTCCTGTCTTAGGCAAAAACATTATCTCTTCTTCATGTTTAGAGGAAAACGGTTTTGAATTTGTAATAAAGAACAAGTGTTGTTCGATATTTTCCGATGGTATGCTCTATGGTGTTTGTCCATTATTAAATGACTTATATATTCTGAATCTTGAGGATACACATGTTTATAACAGTAATACCAAAAAGCCTTGGTTTAATGATTTGAATCCTACCTATGTATGACATTGTCGTTTAGGTCATACAAATGAGAAGCGTATGTAGAAGCTCCATAAAGATGGGCTTCTGGAGTCATTTGATTTCGAATCATTTGATACTTGCGAGTCTTGTTTACTTAGCAAAATAACTAAGACGCCTTTCACTGGTTGATGTGAGAGGGCGAATAGATTGTTGGCCATTATACATACAGATGTATGTGGACCAATGAGTTCTACGGTCAGAGTTGGTTTTCAGTACTTCATCACTTTTACCGACGACTTTAGTAGATTTGGTTACATCTACTTAATGAGGCATAAGTCAAAATCCTTTGAAAAGTTCAAGGAGTTCCAGAATGAGGTACAAAATTATACAGGCAAGACAATTAAATTGCTGTGATCGGATCGTAGAGGTGAATATTTGAGCCATGAGTTTATTGATCGTCTAAAACAGTGTGGAATTATTCTACAGCCGACTCCACCAGACACGTCTCAATGGAATGGGGTGTCTGAGCGAAGGAACCAAATTTTGTTAGACATGGTCCGGTCAATGATGAGTCAATCTGATCTTCTATTGTCCTTTTGAGGATTTGCTCTAGAAACTGTTGCTTTCACATTAAACGGAGTTCCATCTAAATCTTAAAGAGGACACCATATGAGATATGAACTGGGAAGCGTCCCAGGTTATCTTTTCTAAAGATATGGGGTTGTGAGGCCTATATAAAACATTTGACGTCTGATAAGCTCACTTCTAAATCTGATAAATGCTTCTTTGTGGGGTATCACAGGAAAACCAAAGGATATTACTTATATAACTGGAAAGAAGGCAAAGTGTTTATCGCCTAGAATGGTGTTTTTCTTGAGAAAGAGTTTCTCTCGAAAGAAGTTAGTGGGAGCACGGTGCGACTCGAAGAGATTCGAGAACCACTAGAAAGTGTTTCGGCTCCTATTGAACCACAACTTGATATGCAAGATGTTG
>KE372688.1:1061720-1077798 GCA_000418225.1 Zizania latifolia | reverse complement strand
AGGTTGAGGTTGATGCCGAGCACGTTGGCCTTGATGGCGGTGCAGAGGCAGACGGCGGCGTCGAGGTCGACGAGCCCGGCGAGCAGCGGGCAGCAGTCGTCGGGGCCATGCCCAATCTTCACGCCGAGCAACCCGTTGAGCACGTTGGCGCACACCCTCAGCTTCAGGGCGTCGATCGGGCAGCTGCCATGGTGATGGCGGTGCGACGACGACGGCGTCGGCGTCGGCATCACGGGCGGCGTCGGCACGAGCGGCCCGTGGCAGCAGGGTGTGCAGGCATGCGCGGCGACTGCGAAGACGAGGAGGCTCAGAGCAAGGAGGGGAGCAGCAACCTTGGAAGCCATTGCTCTCGTTACACTGACTCAAGTGATGAAGTGAAGTGATCGAGGTAGTAGTGCTACTACTGTGTGCTGGGTTGCAGCTTGCTATAGCTTGTGTTGCTTTGGGATGGTTTACTTGCATTGGGGCTTCTGGTATTTATAGCCGAGCAAGCAAGCAAGCTAGCATGCATGCATCACTTGACTTGTGCTGGATAAAAGCTTGCATGGGCCAGTTGTTCGCAAGAGATATGACAAGATTTTACCAGGAAAAAATCACACATACATCCTTCCGAAAATCACAAAAAATGATATATAACCGGCAGGGTGTTGACTAACCGATTCACGAAACCACAAAGTGGTAGATTTCGTGTTTTCTCCTTCTCAAACTGCGTTTATTCCAGCTGGGCGTTTTATCATAGAGGGATGTACGGTGGCATCCGTTCAATCCAAAAACTTGTATGACCGGTAATTTTATTAATTAAGTTTGAGTGTGAAATATAAGTTGACAAAGAAAATCGGGTAACTCACGTTATATTACAACAAAAATCAATTCCTGATAGAATTCCCCTCGATGGCTGCTTGTCAGGAGCTTACAAAGTTTAAAAGTTTTAACTTTCAGAAGTTTAAAATATTGGCAAGTGTTAGAGATTCTGAGAAAATCATGGAGGCCTTTGATGATGATATCTGTCTGGGTTAAGGCTTTGGGTGTGCCTCCTGTGGCAACATCTGAGATCTATGTCAAACGCCTGACTCATTTTGTTGGGTTATTGGGGAGGCTATGCTAGCGCTTAATTTCAAAATTTTACCCTGTTAGCCCAGGAACTATACGTGTAATGGGATCATGGATCGTTACCTCGAGTCTTGAGACGCGCTCGGGTAGCGGAAGTAGAGTCGGTGAAGCGCGTCCTCGAGCTGCTCCTCATGTTTCCGTCCTTTCATTGGCGATCCGGTGATGGAGACGACGCGATCCAGCGATCCGACGAACTCCATGGGAAGAAGACGAGCACCGCTATTGGAGCAGTGCCTCCACGGAATCCACACGTTCGAGGACAGGATTACCTCGCGCCGGCGTGCTAGCACCACTCGCGAGATCCGGGAGATCGATCACAACCCTTGCAATCGAGGAGAGAGGAGAGGTGACGGCTAGAGTTCTCAACCAGGAGCAACAGCAGCAGCAGCCTTTGGTGCTCACCCCTCCTCTCTTTATATAGTGCCACATCACAGGCCTTTAATATGTACTAAAAAACCAACAGATCTAATCTATTCGCTTGGCCTAGAACTTCCAGAAATAACATTCTATATCGAATTTGTTTTTGTCCGGAACTTCTGGTCCAACCGAAACTTCCGAAAACAACATTCTGTATCGAATTCATTTCGACCAGGAACTTCCGGGTCTCACCCGGAACTTCCGGTTCATCCAGATATGTCTAGAACTTTCGGTCCAACCGGAACTTCCGGATCTTCTAGAAACCAAAACTGGGGATGGCCCGGAACTTCCGGTCTGACCGGAACTTCCGGATGCTCCAGAACCTGGAACTTTTGGCCCTAGGCCAGAACTTCCGGTTCTCCCAGAATTCTCTTGGGCACATTTCCATCAATCCCCCACTTGCACGTGAGCCAATTCTTGCAAGTTTTAAAATCCTATCTCCTTAAGCGTGTGACCCGATAGGTTCATATGCAAACGGCCGCTACCCGAAAACCCTTTCCGAATCGCTGATCAATAGCGGTAACTAGCAGCACTTATTGATCCCCGATAGCATACAAAGTCAAAATCATATTTTTAAACCTTGATTTACTCACGCACCAATCCCTTTACCACACGACATCAGTCAAGCTCAAGGCTAGATTCATGCCACCTTTGTCGATTGCTCTACACTTCACTCGATCAAGTAGTGAATTCAATCATGATCAACTCTTTGATCATAGTGGTATGGCCATGCACTTTCCAATCCGACTATCTCAAGGGGTCTAGAGACGTCTCTCCCGTTATTAACGAGGGGTAAATTCCATCTTGACCACTCACATCCCATGACATGTTTCGTGACACACCGAAAGCAACCTTTATAACTACCTTGTTACGGAATAGCGTTTGAAAGCCCCTAAGTGTGCTACTACACATTCTGGAATCAATGACGATCTCAGGTCTAAGGATTCTGCAGGTACACTATTTGACATGACAACTGATAGCACTTTTAAAATAACAATCTCAGCAGTATCTCAAAGTGGGCCTATCCAACTCGATGTTCACCAACATAAGTCCACATCACTGATTTGACATCTCTATATCTATGATCTATGAAATATGATCATCAATCAAATAGACGTGCTAATCTATAAATCATTATTGTCCCACATGATGATATGAGATTATGGATCGTTTAGAATAACATCGTAACACAGAGAGTTTCATAAACAAGTCATACACTTGTTGATCAATGTAAAAGATATTTATTCAAGGAACAAGATAACCAATTATCCAAAAGTACACTAGTATAGACAAGACATTTTCTCTCACATACATTGGACTCATTCACGTAAGCATCTAATACCCATAGAGCTCAAGTGCGCCTCACGCTTGGGCTGTGAGAGAGGCTTCGTCAATAGATCGGCTATGTTCAAATCCGTGAGCACCTTGCATATCTTCACATCACCTCTATCTATAATCTCACCGATGAGGTGATAGCGCTGTAGTATGTGCTTAGACTTCTGGTGCGACCTAGACTCCTTGGCTTGCGCAATGGCACCACCATTATCATAATAGAGGTCCACTGGACTGAACGCACTAGGGACAACACTCAGCTTAGAAACAAACTTTCTAATCCAAACTGCCTCCTTCGCAGCTTCAGAAGCTGCAATATACTCGGCCTCTGTTGTTAAATCTGTAACCGTTTCTTCCTTGGAACTCTTCCAACTCACTGCGCCTCCATTGAGGCAGAACACAAATCCAGACTGTGATCGCGAATCGTCCTTGTCAGTTTGGAAGCTAGCATCGGTGTAACCATTTACAACGAGCTCCTCCTCACCTCCAAAGACCAGGAACATATCCTCAGTTCTTCTCAAGTACTTAAGGATACTCTTTACTACCGCCCAGTGACTTTCACCCGGGTTTGACTGATATCTGCTCGTAACACTTAGAGCATAAGAAACATTTGGGCGTGTACAAAGTATGGCATACATGATAGATCCGATTACGGAGGCATACGGGATCGCACTCATCTTCTCCAGCTCATCAGGTGTCAAAGGACACTGACTCTTGCTGAGAGAAATACCATGTGACATTGGCAGAAAACATTTCTTGAAATTCTACATATTGAACCGTTTCAATACCATATCAATGTACATGCTTTGGCTTAATCTAATTAGCCTTTTCGGCCTATCTCTATAGATCTTTATGCCCAAAATGTATGCTGCCTCTCCAAGATCTTTCATTGAGAAAAACTTTTTCTCAACGAAGACTTAACAGCATCTAGCATAGGAATATCATTTCCGATCAACAATATGTCATCTACATATAAGACAAGAAACACAAGTGAGCTCCCACTAGCCTTTTTGTAAACACAAGGCTCTTCTTCGTTCTTGATGAAGCCAAACCCTTTGACTACCTCATCAAAACAAAGGTTCCAACTCCGAGAAGCCTGCTTCAGCTCATAAATGGACCTTTTCAGCTTGCAAACTTTCCCAGCATTCTCTCGATCATCAAGACCTTTAGGCTGTGTCATGTACACATCCTCACTTAGCTTTCTATTAAGGAAAGCCGTCTTGACATCCATTTGCCATATCTCATAGTCATAAAATACGGCAATTGCTAGGATGATCCGGATAGACTTTAGCATAGCGACGGACGAATACGTTTTATCATAATCAACACCTTGAATCTGTCTGAAACCTTTCGCCACCAATCATACTTTATAGATGTGAACATTTCCATCAACGTCTATCTTTTTCTTAAAAATCCATTTACACTCGATAGTTTTTACACCATCAGGTGGATCGACCAAGTTCCAAACTTGATTCTCTCGCATGGATTCTAACTCGGATCTTATGGCTCTAAGCCATTTCTTAGAGTCTGGTCCCATCACCGCTTTCGAGTAGGTCTTAGGTTCATCATTGTCCAACAATAATATATCGCACTGCCCAGTGGTTAAAAACGCAAACCGCTCGGGCGCACGACTCAACCTCTTCGACCGACGTGGGGCTGGTGTCTCGACAACAGGCTCTACAACATCTTGCATATCGAGTTGCAGTTCAATAGAAGCTAAAACACTTTCTGGTGGTTCTCGAACGTCTTCGAGTCGCACTGTGCTCCCACTAACTCTTTTTGAGAGAAATTCTTTCTCCAGAAAGACACCATTCCGGGCGACAAACACTTTGCTTTCTTCCTGGTTATAAAAGTAATATCCTTTGGTTTCCCTAGGATATCCCACAAAGAAGCATTTATCAGATTTGGGAGTGAGCTTATCAGACGTCAAATGTTTTACATAGGCCTCACAACCCCATATCTTTAGAAAAGATAACCCGAGACGCTTCCCAGTCCATATCGCATATGGTGTCCTCTATACAGATTTAGATGGAACTCTGTTTAGTGTGAAAGCAGCAGTTTCTAAAGCAAATCTCAGAAAGACAATGGAAGATCAGTTTGACTCATCATTGACTGGACCATGTCTAACAAGGTTCGGTTCCTCCGCTTGGACACCCCATTCCACTGAGGTATACCAGGTGGAGTTAGCTGTGGAACAATTCTACGCTGCTTCAGATGATCATTAAACTCATGGCTCAAATATTCACCTCCACGATCCGATCGTAGAAATTTAATTGTCTTGCCAGTATGATTTTGTACCTCATTCAAGAATTCCTTGAACATTTCAAAGGATTCCGACTTATGCCTCATCAAATAGACGTAACAATATCTACTAAAGTCATCGGTAAAAGTTATAAAGTACTGAAAACCACCTCTGACTGTAGAATTCATTGGTCCACATACATTAGTATGTACAATGGCCAATAGCTCGTTTGCCCTCTCACTTCGATCAGTGAAAGGCGTTTTAGTCATCTTGCCAAGCAAACAAGACTCACATGTGTCAAATGATTCAAAATCAAATGACTTCAAAAGCCCATCTCTATGGAGATTTTGCATGCGCTTCTCATTTATATGATCCAAACGACAATGCCAGACATAGGTAGGATTCAAATCATTCGAGGTTTTTTCATATTAATGTTATAGACATGTGTATCCTTAAGAATCAGAATATATAAGCCATTCAACAATGGACAAACACCATAGAGCATATCATTCAAAAATATCGAACAGCACTTGTTTTTTATTACGAATTCAAAACCGTCTTCCTCTAAACATGACGAAGAGATAATGTTTCTGCCCAAGGCGTTTATGAAATAGCAATTATTTAGTTCCAAAACTAATCCTGAGGGTAGCGACAAAGAATAGACGCCGACGGCCAACGCAGTAACTTTTGCACCATTGCCGACGCGAACATCCAATTCGCCTCTTGCGTACTTCCTAGTCCTTTTCAGCCCCTACAACGATTTGCAAGTGTGAATCATTGATCCGGTATCAAATACCCATGAATCACTTGGACGAGTAGCAAGATAAATTTCAATAACATTCATACTTTCCTTTTTTCTTTTGTTCTTCCAAGTACAACTTGTAATTCCTCCGCCAATGGCCAGGCTTATGGCAGTGGTGGCAAGTGTCAGAGTTAGTAGGGCCTGACTGAGACTTTCCAACCGAATTAGATTTAGAGCTCGAGATCGCATCTGGAGCTTTAGCCTTTCTCTTACGCTTTCTCTTCTTACTTTTCTTTTGAACCATCATTACATGACTAGGATTTTTCTTAACGCTTTCCTCGGCTGTCTTGAGCATCCCATGCAATTCAGCCATACTCTTCTGCATGCCATTCATATGAAAATTCATAATGAACGGCTCGAAGCTCACAGGGAGCGACTGTAGAATCACATATGCGGCCAAATCTTTATCAAGAGCAGACCCAAGTTTTTCTTGGTTCTTAATGTAACCAATCATCTTGATCACATGAGGACTCACTGAACTGCCTTCCGCCAACCTGCACGCAAACAAGGACTTTGAGACATTATACATCTCAGTCCATGCTTGGTTCTCAAACATGCCTTTGAGTCTCACGATCATATCGTAGGCATCCCTGTCCTCATATTGCTTCTGAAGCTCAGAGGACATACAGGCAAGCATGAGACAACTGACATCAACTGAATCACTGGTGTGCTTCTCATAAGCCCACCTATCAGCAAGTGTTGTATCATCCGCTGGTTTATCAGGGTGGGGTTCCTCTAGAACATAATCATTTTTCTCCTGCTTGAGAACAATTCTTAAGTTTCTGTACCAGTCAATAAATTTTGTTCCACACAATTTCTCTCTTTTAAGGATAGTTCGCAGATTAAAAACAGAAGTGTTCTTTGTAGTAGGTGCCATGATCTACAACAAAATACGAGGTTCAGCAATATGCTATGTTGATCTTCTTTCAAATAAAAGATGTATCACAATATGTAAAATGATCGCTTTTCCTCTAACGACACATTATGGGACAAGATCCATATTCATCTAACTCCTAGTGAGCTTTGGCATCACAGCTAGAAGATTAGTGACATGGGTAAGCAACACTTGCTAATAACATCATATGTGACTCTTGTTCGTTGGTGTAGCATCCAATGTCCGACTCTCAACTCCATGCCCCAAAGCTCAAAACCGTTTTGATAACTTTGTTAAGCAAACCAATACTATACATGTGGTTATCCGACATCCACCCTAACTGATCAAGATAAAAGACGACACCCTGCTTTGGCAGACCCACCATCGATGATCGAGAACCTTGGTAGGTGTAGCTATTAGAAAGAGCATCAATACTTAATCTTCTGAGAGAAACTATTCTAACATGGTAACGATACCTATCGTACACGGAACATGAAAGAATAGTATGACAGGAACATAAGTAAATATCACAGGCAATCATATTAACTGTGACATATTATGGCCCTCTTGCGTGGTGATCTCCATCTCCATGGTTCCTGTCCATCGGGTCATCACGCTTTAGGCCTTCATGAACTTGTATCAGTCTATTACAGCTAATAGCACTATACTAATTACATGAACAGAAGCATCACATATCGATGCGCAGGTCGTACAATATTTGAACAGCCTTGGACTGCAATTAACCATGACACGGAGGCCATGAAAAATACATGCTTGTATCTTATACATTACAAGGCTATACTGGTCACAACATTCTCTGCAAAAATAAGTTAGGCGTAGAATCTACACGTGACTGGACAAGACCCAGAACTTTCGGCTCAAAGGCCTAGAACTTCCAAAATCAACCTTCTGACTCGAATTTATTTTGACCCGGAACTTCTAGGTCACACCCGGAACTTCCAAAAATAACCTTCTGACTCAAAATTTATTTCTGTCCAGAACTTCCGGTCCAACCAGAACTTCCCGACCCAAAACTTTCGGTCCAACCGGAACTTCCGAAAATAACATTCTGTGTCAAAAATTATTTCAGTCCGGAACTTCCGAAAATCCGATGACAAAAACAATAGATCCAATCTATTTCCATCACATATCACCTATATGTGATCGATCTAGATCGAACACTATGTATGTAGGCTCTGATAACACTGTTGGGTTATTGGAGAGGCTACGCTAGCGCTTAATTTCAAAATTTTATCCCGTTCGCCCAGGAACCATGCGTGTAATGGGATCATGGATCGTTACCTCGAGCCTTGAGACACGCTCTAGTAGCGGAAGTAGAGTCGGTGAAACGCGTCCTTGAGCTGCTCCTCACGTTTCCGTCCTTTCATTAGCGATCCGATGATGGAGACGATGTGATACGGCGATCCGGCGAACTCCACGGGAAGAAGACGAGCACCACTATTGGAGCAGTGCCTCCATGAAATCCACACGACCGAGAACAGGATCACCTTGCACCGACATGCTAGCACCACTCGCGAGATCTGAGAGATCGATCACAACCCTTACAATTGAGGAGAGAGGAGACGTGACGGCTAGAGTTCTCAACCAGGAGCAACAGCCTTTCGTGCTCACCCCTCCTCTCTTTATATAGTGCCACATCACGGGTCTTTAATCTGTATTAAAGCCCAACAGATCTAATCTGTTCGCCTGGCCCGGAACTTCTGGTTATAGCCAGAACTTCCGGAAATAACATTCTGTATCAAATTTGTTTCTGTCCGGAACTTCAGGTTCGTCCGGAACTTCAGGTCCAACCGGAACTTCCGGACCCGGAACTTCCGGTCCAACCGAAACTTCTGAAAACAACATTCTGTATTGAATTCATTTCGACCCAGAACTTTCGGGTCTCACCAGGAACTTCTGGTTCGTTCAGGTAGGTCCGAAACTTTCGGATCCTCTAGAAACCGAAACTGGGGCTGGCCCGAAACTTCCGGTCTGACCGGAACTTCTGGATGCTCTAGAACTCGAAACTTCTGGTCCTAAGCTAGAACTTCCGATTCCCCCAGAATTCTCTTGGGCACATTTCCATCACATTTAGTGGGGAAACCAGTGGAGGTTGATTTGGCATCTCTAGCTTGTATGGGGCCTGTGAGAGTTAGAGTCATGTGTAAGAATCCTGCCAAGATTGAGAGTGTCACTGAAGTATATATCAACTTTGTGGGGTACAAAATCAGGTGGATTCCTGAATGGGAGGTTCCTCAATCAAACTCCCTTAAACCTGATAAAGTATAAGTGGATGTAAACAAGAAGAATGAGAGTGATATGTTGGCCCCTAGTAGTAAGAAGCAGGATAATAAAGATAATTCTCAATCCTCTAACTCTGTTCAGAACGCTAATTAGGTTGACCCTGAAAAGGGAAAAGACTATAAGGGAAAGAAACAAGTGGAAGACACCTCAGATCTAGATGACACCTCTGAAGATGGCGAGGAGGTGGACATTCCTGACTTTGTTGACTTTAAGTCTGAGGAAGAAGTGGATGTAAACAATTTTCAGCTAAAGTCAAGAGATGATAGAGATCACACAGATGGGCTTAGATCTGAAACTAATGATCAGGAAAGGGTCACAGGTAATAGAAGTGTGCAACCTTTTGTGGGTGGGGAGCCTGATATAGTTGAGAAAAAGGAAAAACTTTCTGATTCTATGGCCCAAGCTATTCTTCCTGTGAACACCTCAAACTTTGTGGAGATCCTGATGACAAAAGACAAATGTGCTGGGTACACAAGTTGTGGAGGTGAAGAGGGGGCAAAATCTCAAGATGTGGTGATCTCCTCAGAACAAGATGAGAACTGTATTGCTGAACAAAAGAAGAGGAAGAAGAAAGCCTTCCTGTTGGCTCTGAAACAAAGCTCCAGGATAAGAAGGGATGGGGTGAAAATCCCCTTGAAGGCACAACAAAAGATAGAGAAGAAGGATGATTTAACAGGTACCTCTCAATTCTCTGTTTTACAGAGAATAGATAATGATGTTTTAAAATCTATTGCTCATGATGTGGGGATAAAACTAGGAAAAGATGATATGGAAATTACTGATAACATTAACTTCATTAAGGCTAAAGAACTTGCTCTGGCTCTGTTAGATGTAGTAAAGGTAGCTAATACTAAGTTACACTCTTCTGAAATTGTTGTTTATAATAATCCTGCTGGTAGTAATACTATACCTAAAAATGTGTTGCCTTCTGAACCCCCCATACTTGATAAAGGGAAGCAAAAGAAGAGGGGGGAAATATCTTTTATCTAGTGTAATATGAAAATAATGTATTGGAATGTGAGGGGTCTGAGAAATGTGGGCAGGAAAAGATAGCTTGCTGAAATGATTCATTACCATGAGATTGATTTTGTTTGTCTCCAAGAGAAAATGAGAGAGAGTTTTGTTCAAAGAGAGTTGGATTTCTTTTATAGACATAGAGATTTTTTCTGGCTTACTAAACCCTCTAATAGGCATTCTAGAGGTCTTTTATTCGGAGTTAACCTGGATTTGGCTTATGTTAGAGATGTTGACAGGGGGAGTTTTTCCTTAGTGCTCTTTTGGAAACCAAGTTGGGCAATTGTAAATGGGAGCTTGTGAATGTGTATGGTCCTGTTCAAGATGATAAGGATAGTTTTTTAGATGAATTGTCTCAAAAAGTTAATGGTTCTTCAGTTCCTATTATCATTGGAGGTGATTTTAATATGATTAGAAGAGTTGATGAAAAATCCAAAAGGGTCCTAAATTTGAGATGGATGGAAGCTTTTAATACTTTTATTAATGACTCAGAATTGAGAGAATTCCATAGACTGGAGGCAAAATTTACCTGGACAAATAAACAAAAAGACTCTACAAGAGAAGTGTTAGATAGAGTTTTATCCTCTTCTAATTGGGACAACATTTATCCCCTTACATTGGTGTTCAGTGCAACCAGAATAGGTTCTGATCATTGCCCCATTATAGTTGATTTGGATATAGTTTTTCATAGAAGAAAAAGTTATTTCAGATTTGAAAATGGTTGGCTTTCTGATGAGAGTTTTAAACCCTGGCTGATCTCTAAGTGGCCCTCTAGACAGAATCAGTCCATTCTTGATTTTTAGCACTATCAAGACAATTTCCTTAGAAGGTTGATGAGAGGTTGGGGTGCTAATACAGATAGTGCAATCAGGAGGCAGAAAATTGCTTTGTCTAAACAGATTCAAGATTTGGAGTTGAAAATTGATAGAGGTTCTGTAAATGGTTCAGATTGGGAATGTTTGTATAAACTAGAAGAAGAGCTCGTTAATATTTTTCAACAGGAGGCTATCTATTGGCAGCAGAGAAGTGGCTAGAAGTGGATTTTGCAGGGTGATGCCAACACCTCTTTTTTTAATGGGATTGATAGTGGAAGGAAAACAAAGGCTAGCATTTTGTCCTTGGATCATGATGGTACAGAAATAACTGACCCTGAAGATTTGAAGAATCACATATATTGTTTTTATAAAGGGTTGTTTGGTTCAGAAGAAAATTTTCAATTCATCTAGCTGAAGATTTTTGAGATAATAGAAGATTTGTTTCTGAAGAAGATGGACAGGACTTGATTAAACCCTTTTCATTGGATGAGGTGGACTGTGCTTTTAAATCTATGAAACTGAATACTGCTCTTGGTCCTGATGGATTCTCAGTAGAGTTCTTTAGAGCTTTCTGGCCTCATTTCAGAAACCAGATAAAAGAGATGTTGGTTGAGCTATATTTGGGTAACTTAATTCTACATAGGCTGAATTATGGGGTGATTACTCTGATTCCAAAGATCCAGGATGCCAACTCAATTAAGCAGTTTAGACCTATTTGTCTATTGAATGTCTGCTACAAAATCATAACAAAAGTACTGACTACCAGGTTAACTAGATGTGTGCACAAAGTTATTAATCAGAGCCAAGCTGCTTTCATCCCTAGCAGGAACATTTTAGAGGGAGTTGTTATTCTCCATGAGGTGCTGCATGAACTCATAAAAAAGAATCAAAAAGGAGTGATACTTAAATTGGATTTTGAAAAGACCTATGATAAAGTCAATTGGGAGTTTCTTTATGAGGTGCTTCATAGGAAAAAATTCCCTAGAAAATGGATTGGTTGGATGAAACAAGTAATAGAAGGAGGAAGGGTTGCTATAAACATAAATAGAGAAATAGGGGGGTATTTTAAAACTTATAAGGGTGTGAGACAAGGAGACCCCCTATCCCCTTTACTTTTAAACCTTATTGGAGATGCTCTATCTGAATTACTACTGAGAGCAAAAGAAAATGGTCATATCACAGGCCTGGTGCCAAATTTGATAGATGGGGGAATCACTAATCTACAATATGCTGATGATACTATTCTCTTCATGGGGCATAATGAGAACAATGTGGTGGTAATGAAATTTATTTTATATTGTTTTGAAGCCATGTCAGGATTTAAAATAAATTATCATAAGAGTGAAGTATATGCTGTGGGGCTTGCTAGAGTGGAGGCTTTAGAGATGGCTGATAAGTTTAATTATAAGTTGGCTTCATTCCCCATTACCTATCTGGGCTTGTCAATGGATAGTGTTAAGCCTTCTGTTCTAGAGTTTAAGAATATAGTAGGAAAAATTACTAAGAGGTTGCCTTTCTGGAAAAGTGGTCATCTATCCTATGGTGGCAGGATGGTCCTTATCAATTCTTGTTTGAGTTATGTTCCTATATACAGCATGGGTGTATATCTGCTCCCTGAAACTATTCAACAAGAGATTAATAAGATTAGGAGTAAATTCTTTTGGGAAGGGATGGACCATAAAAAAAGATATCATATGATGAAGTGGAGTGCACTTTGTGATCCTAAGGATTATGGCGGTATGGGATTTTTGGATACTAGAGCTATGAATATTGCTCTATTAGAAAAGTGGATTTTTAAAATTGACTCTGATGGTGGAGGTCTTTGCCTTGATCCGCTGAGGAGAAAATATTATGGTGAGAGAGGTTTCTTTCAGTCTTCAGTAGTGGGGGTTTCATTTTTCTGGAAAAGCCTTCACAAAACAAAACACTAGATCCAACAATGTTGTGGTTACAAAGTTGGATGTGGAAAAAAATCTTTTTCTAGAAGGATTGCTGGTTGGACAATATTCCTCTAAGTATTACTTTCCATAAACTTTATGAGATTTGCCATAACCCCTGGGTTACAATTGATAAAGTTCATGATGAAGTTGGTTGGAATGTTCCACCGAGAAGGACTCTAATAGAATATGAGATGAGGCAGTTGGAAGAGCTGTATTCATTGCTGGATTCTGTGGATATAACTGATAGAGAAGATATAATTACTTGGGAAATTGATAAAAAGGGTATACTTCAAAGGATGTCTATTGAAGGATTACCTTTAATGGAGAGATTGATAAAAGAGCTATGAGTATCTGGAAAAGTTTTATGCCTCTCAAAGTGAAAATTTTTGTATGGTTGATGTTAAGAGGAAGAATCCAAGTAGACAGCCAATTGAGGAAAATGGGTTGGCCAGGGAGCCCTTCTTGTAAGTGGTGTGGCTAAGAGGAATCTGTTGATCATTTAATTTTTCAATGCCATATTTCTCAAGTTTTGTGGTGTTTTCTTAAAGAGGCTCTGAATTGGGGAAAAATTCCAACAAACAGAGATGAATTTGTTCTTTGTCGGCTAGACCAGCTTGCTTTGAAAAAGAAATCGATCTTGATGTGGCTGTTAGCTGGGGTGTCTTGGACTATCTGGCTACAGCACAACAGTTTTGTTTTTAAGAATGAAATTCATGTAAGTACTATAAGTTATGTTTACAAAATGCTTTTCTTTTTGTCCCAGTGGCAGAACTTGGTGCCCTAGCCGCTAAAGGAAGAAACTGCCCGCCTGATCGGCTTACTACATGTCCGTATTCAAGACACGTCAAGAACCTAAAGAATGGAGACTATTGAGATGGCTGCTTGACTACTGTTAGACATGGCTGCTTCTTTTTTGCCATGTCCTGATGTTTTGGTTCATTGAAGCTATGGGATCCTTTAGAATCTTTTGGTTTATCTAGACAATTAGTCGTTGAAGTGTCACAACCCGTCCCGGAACGGGGATTCCGTCGAAACAGGATGAGCCGAGACGTATCGAAGACGAATGAAATATCGTAGTTGACATCGTTCCATTTGGCAGTAGTACATTGTAGAAATGATTATTACAATAATTAACTATTACAAAAGCTGCTAAAGAGGCATACCTCGCAGCAATAATCATTATAAAAGCCCAGCGAAAACATTACAACACTCAAGCAATTACTACTGTCTAAACTCCACTTGTGGTCTAGACCCGAAACCCTAATCTTCTATTTCTTCATTGGCAATATCTTCACCTTCGTCTTCATAGTTTTCTTCATCTTCAAGGAGATAAGCGAACTGTGGGAGGTGTAAAAACAAGAGTGAGTACTCGAGAATACTCAGCAAGTCTTAGAAAGAAATATAGATGACGGATACAAAGAACGGCAATGGTTCTCAAAGGAATACAGTTTAAAACTTCTAAGTGCTTATACCCACGGATAGAGGTCCCAACCTCTAACCGCTCCCACATATAGCAATATAATTCAATAACTAAACCATTTTCCACATTTTCACCAGCCCGGGATTGCTTTGAAACGAATCCCACCATCTTTCCATCAATCCATCTCATCTCAACATCTCATCACATCTTATTACAAATCATCATCTCAACATCTCATCTCTTATGCCGTTTCTCGGTACTAGCTTGCCCATCCATCAGGGAAGTTGTTCCCATTAGTATCATAATATCAACCCATGTCCAATTTTATCGCTCAACTAGGTTTATATTCTCACATCTCTCCCTATGAAGTCTTTCGACTTCTCGCTCCACACAGGAACGTTGCTAAACACAAAGGCTAGCCGTACACCCTGAGGATATACTCTGGTAACATCCCATCCCTCCCAATAGTAGTTGAAAAACATGAGAAAACACTACGCAAAGAAAACCATCAAGACACACGCCTATATCTGTGGACACGGCTGTTCGAACAGGTTTTATTTCAGCTGGAGGTATACACTTTACCCTTACAACACGAGCTTACTCCTTTACCCCGGTAGTATAGGAGGTTCGTGACAAGACTTTTCCAAAGCCGACCTAGGATACCCCACTACGACCTAGACAGGTCCTCGATCAAAGATCGGGAAGCCACGCTTCCTTCTTCTCCTCTGAATTCCCGCGGGTGCTCTACTACTAACTCCTCAAACACAACCACTAGCATCAGCCATAATCTCGTGCCCGTTAGAGACTTTGCAAGTAAAACCTCAAGCCACCCTGGCAAATTCATATCTATCGACAGTCGGACTATCCTAATCCCACTAAGTACTAGTTCAGGGGCACATCTCATGTACCCGCAAGGTTGCACAAAGGTGTGCTCATGCTATTTCATAAGGAATCGGTCATTCACCATTAAGTGCAATCACACCATAAAGCGACAATCGCACTTAACAACTTTGCAATAAAAAAATATCATTTCAACACAACACAACACATTTACTAAATCAACACCATCACCCAATCTACATCTAGTCGTCATGTTATAGTACGAGTGTGTAAGTGTGTAGTGCACCCAATTTACAAGGAATGTGCTAAAAGCAATTAAAAGAATAAAGTAAAACTATGGATATAATAGTAAATATTAAATCAACAAGGTAATACAAGATATTCAATAACAAGGGGGCTAAGTTGTCATGTCTAGGTTTTAGTTGTCATAATTGCTCAAGCAATAGACTATTAGTGTACGTGAGTGCGCAATCTAATCACGCAAATATAAGTTTTAAAACATTTTAAGCATTTCATAGGATCAAGCATGATCAAAGGAAGACTTGTCTTGCTTCGAAAATAAAATCCGGGTAATCAACGGAGTGGTCTTGAGCTTCTTCGGTGTCAGCAGCTATTCGATAAACATACATGCAAGAAATAAAACAATCAAGAAAAACTCTAAAATTTATTTAAATAGCGCCAAAATAAACTTTGGATTTTTAGAAAATTTTGGTTCTAGAATGGAATCATTTGGAGCTAGAATGAATTTTCTAGGATTTTTCTAAGGATTTAATTTATTCTGAAAACAGACAATGTACTGTGCATTTTGGGCCGGCGTGGAATTTATTTACAAAAATGTAAAACAGCACTGTGTGCTTGGGCCGAATTAACAGGCTCAGGCCGCCCGGCCCGCTTACGCGCGCAGCGCGCGGAGGAGCGCGTCGACAGGTGGGCCCGGCTTGGCAGCGCAACTGCGCTCGCTGGCGCGG
>KE372688.1:1012054-1022155 GCA_000418225.1 Zizania latifolia | reverse complement strand
GGCGAGAGGGTGGGGCATGCCGACGCGTGTGGCACTGTGACGGGCAGCTGGGCTGTCGCCAGCCACGCCGCAGTCTCGTGACCTATCAGATCTAGTGCCTTTGCGCCTAGCAGCCAAGTGCCTGAGCCCCAAGCGGGGTGGCCGAGGCAACAGGCGAGGCAGAAGGGCGTGTCGCTGACCAGACAGGCGGACATGGTGAGGCAGGGCGCTAGGCGAGAGGAAGTGGCGGGGCACCGACGCGGGCAGACGATGGGACCTGGTCACCTAGAAGAGGAAGGTGAGGCGTCTGGTTTGGTGATAGGCCTGTCGAGCCAACGAGCCGCTCACGAACTGTCTCAGGCTCAGCTTGCTCAGCTACTGAGTCAGGAAGTCCCAGTAAAAACCCGGCCCACTTTTTCCCAAAGGTGCAAATGCCACTGCCTCTCTCCCTCTTCCCGCTTGCCTCTTTCTCCCGGCACCATCGTGTCACTCACCGCACGCGCGCTTTCTCTCTGCGCTGACCCAAAGCTGTGCCGCACTTGCCACCACAACACACTCATCGTCTCCCTCACTCAACCTGTCACCCACGCGGCACATCAGCGTCATACCTTGACTGTTCCCGAGCAATGCACGTCGCGTATGCCTCCGCCGCACCCTCGCCGTGCAGCATTGGTGCACCCGCCTGCTCCATCTTTCTCTTCCTTCTGCGTGCACCTGACCGGTCGTTATTGTTGGGTTTTGCTTGATATCGAGAATTGATGATATGATTGAATAATTTAAAATAAGACATTTCTATTATTATCAGACTAATCTTTTGAATTTAGAAAATCTAAAATTTGATTTGTGGCTCTGATTAAGTTTATAATAAACCTCGCCCATCAGTTCATCCTACCATCCTCCATCCAATCTGCACAATTGTCTATTGGGTCACTTAGTGTGGGGAGTGTGACCCCCGGGAAGCTCACAGTTAGGCTTATCAGACCAGACCAAGGGTAAGCTAAACTAGGATTGACCGTCTAGTATGGCCCATAAATAGGAGTTCGATTTTGATAAGAATAGTGAAGTCATTATCGAGTAGTTGAGCTTCAGATATGTTATCTAGAGGTTTATTTGTACCGAAATCCTTATAATTAGGGATTTAGCACCCGAGTTAGGTACGGAATCCAAGTCCTACTTAAGATAGTCCTGGGATTATTAGGCTTACCTCCTGAGTACATATAGGAGGCAAGACCCCCCAGAGACAACTCAACTCGTCTGATCGATGATCAACCATCATCTAGCCATCTAGCTCCACCATATTTTTTTTGCTTTCGACGTCCAAGCCTTGATAGCTTGGTTGCGTCGTATTGTAAGATCTATCATCAGAGTAGACACCAAAACACTAGATGTATGGCTATTATCCTTCGGGAGGCCTAAACTAGTATAAACATTGGCTCTTATGTTCTAGAGTCGACCATCGGGTTCGAAGGCGATGTGCATCCCTTACACAACATCTAATCATCACTTCGGGTACCCTCTTGGGTAGACTAGCTGGTGATTCACCGACAGTTGGCACGCTAGGCAGGGGATCGCGTCGCTTTCACTAGGATCCGATGGGACTTCTTTTGGATTTCCTCGTCCTAGCCGGCTCCGTCTTTGTATTCGAGAGTTTGATGTTCATCGAGGATCCCGGGGGATGGCTCGTCTTGTCGTGTCCCTCGACGAGGCGAACAGATGGACGAACGGATCGACTCCAGGATTTGGCTGGCCCCGAGCACTACATCATCTTCTCCAACAAGAAAGGGCGAATGGTTCGCCGTCGGTGGACGGAGACCAGGTGGCTTGACAGGTTCAAGGATAATGGGTGGCTCCCGGCCAATCTTATTATGATGACTGAGGGAGCGCTATCCACCAACAGCAGCGAAATGCGATGCCTCGTGAAGGCCGGTCGGGTCGAACAAAATAATGAGATCCACCGAAATCTCGAGGATGAATTCACTATAGAGCTCGACGATGAGAAAGTCTTCAAGGCTCCGGTCGCCAACCTGGTGGCCATCAGAAGGGCTCTCAACTCCCTTCCCGAAACTCCAGAGCTACGGTGAGCCAGAGTGCTCGCTCAGGTGATAGCTGTTGGGTTATGGAGAGACTACGCTAGCACTAAATTTAAAATTTTTACCCCGTCCCCCTAGGAACCATGCGTGTAATGGGATCATAGATCGTTACTTCTAGCCACGAGACACGCTAGGGCAGCAGAAGTAGAGTTGATGAAGCACGTCCTCGTTCGGCTCTGCTCAGTTCCGTCCATTCGTCGGCGACGAAGACGACGTAGTCCGACGATCTCCATAGGAAGATAGCACCGCAGTAGCAGCGGCGCCTCTACGGTATCCACACGTACAGGGACAGGATCACCTCAAGCCGGTATGCTAGTATGGCGCGAGATATTAGGGGAGAGACGGCCACAACCGGTGTAGCCAGGAGAGGTGACGGCTAGGGTTAGGTCAAAAGCAACAGCAACAACTAACAGCAGCAGCCAACCACGCGAACAGCCAGCAGCCTTTTCGTTCTAGCCCCTCCTCTTCTTATATAGTGCCCCCTCATGGGCCTTTAATCAGTATTAAAGCACAACAGATCTAATCTGTTCGTCTGGACCCAGAACTTCTGGTCCAACCGAAACTTCCAAAAATAATATTCTGTATCGAATTTATTTTGACCCAGAACTTCTGGCTTCACCCGGAACTTCCGGCTTCACCCGAAACTTCCGGTTCGTCCAAAATCCATTTTTCAGGCCGGCCAGAACTTTCGGTCCAACCGGAACTTCTGGCTCCTCTAGAAACCGAAACTGGGGCTGGCCCAGAACTTTCGGTCTAACCGAAACTTTCGGATGCTCTAGAACTCGAAACTTCCGGCCTCAGGCCAGAACTTTCGGTTCCCCCAGAATTCTCTTAGGTATATTTTTATCAATAGCAACTCAGATCAACACTCTGGCTCCGACTCCAGCTCAACCACCAACTCCTCCCCTAGAAGACAAGAAGGACGAGGGTCAAGAATGATACCAACCGTGGCACAACTAAAACCCGCCTATCGATAGCCCGTGCGGTGACCACATACAGCTGCCACCCATTGGAAGATGGAACAGGCTGCATTCCGAGATCTGTAGACCAACCAACAATCAAGGCAATGTCAACAATAGCCACAGCAGTGTCGGCAGCAGCGCCGAACATAATGATTCGGCTGAAGGTCGCAATCCCCGCAATCGTAGAAGAAACAGAAGTCGAGATGATCACTGCAGTTTCCCCGCATTCACTTGGCGCTTGAGTCAAGTCAGATGGCCGAGGTCCTTCCGTCCGACGGGAATCAAACCATACGATGGTAAAATGGATCCCTCGCAGTAGTTACGACTCTACTACACCGCCGTTCGAGCAGCAAGGGAGATGAGGGGATCATGGCAAACTACCTTCTAGTCATGCTCTCTTTGTCTGCCAATAATTAGCTCTCGAGCCTACCCAAAAACTCTATCGATTTCTGGGCTCAACTTCAATTTACCTTCATCGACAACTACCAGGACACGTGGCAAAAGCTCGGGACTCGATACGATCTCCAACGATTGCGACAGAAGGAAGACAAGACACTCCGTAGCTTTATCCAAAGGTTCTCAGAGAAAAGGACTACGATCATGGACATAAATGAAAGAGACATCATCAACTGCTTCATTGATGCCCTGCACCGCTCTTTCGAGTTGCACGAGGCCCTCGTGAGGAAGAAGCAGAAGACCATAGCCCGGATGATCTCTATCGCTGAAAGTTACACCGACTGTGAAGATGCTCGAAGGGAAAAGCTAGAGTTGTCATGCCATGAGAGTCGATCTCCTCGGAACAAAGACGACCGACCTCGATCTCCTCGACGAGAAGACGAACGATCGAGATCCTCTCGGGGCAAACAAGAGCGAAAGAGGATAACAGAGAGAACTGTAGTGGCCGCCTACAGCACACAACGCCAGAAGGATGAAGCCATGTTGAAAGAACTCGACAAACCGTGCCTATTTCATCCAAATGGCAAGCACACCATGCGCAACTGTTATTCTCTGCAGGATGTGCTCGTCAAAGAATCTCGCAATAATCCTCGTCAAAGCAAAAGACGCCGGGATGATGATGACGCCCCGAGAAAGGATAGTCAGCCTCGAGATGACAACGACTTCCAAGAACCTCATAAGACTATGAACATTGTCTTTGGAGGTCCCATGTCAGCCAAAACCAAACGACAGCAAAAGATTCTCGATCGACGCATCAACGTAGCAAGATTCGAGGAACTTCTGATCACCATTTCTCGGGATGACCAATGGGCAAACGTCCCAAAAACCTGGCGTTAGCCCCAGGTGGTTGACCCAGTGATTTTTAAAGTATTCATGAGGCGGGTACTGATCGACGAAGGGAGTAGGCTGAATATCCTCTTCCGCTAGTCCCTCACCGATCTTGGCATCTCAGTCGACAGTTTCCAAAAGAAGGACAACTTCTTGTTCTACGGCATCATACTAGAACAAAGCTCGGTGCCGCTTGGCTTCATAACTCTCTCGGTCACATTTGGTTCTCGAGACAACTATCGAAGCGAGCACATCACCTTCTGGGTCACAGAATACGACATTCCATTCCATGTCGTCCTGGAAAGACCATCCATAGCCAAATTCATGGCAATCAGGCACTACCCATACTTGGTGCTCAAGATGTCGGGCCCCGGCAGAGTCATCATTGTCCAGGAAAACATTGGCACTTCCCATGCATGTGAGAAGGACAGTCTCGCCCTAGCAGAGACTGTCAACCTATCGGCCCGAATGGAGGCAACCCTCAGACAAGTTCGAAGGTACCCTTTCGAAGCCACCGAAATCCCAGCCAAGGCACCAACCATCTCAGGGATCTCCTCCACACCCTCGAGTACCTAGAGGATCGCCCTCTCTGACACAGAGACCACAGCTATCGAGGCAGGGCTTGACTCCAAATAGGAAATCGCACCCGTCAGCTTCCTGCGCTCCAACATAGACAATCCTCGCATGGAAGCCCTCCAACGTGCTCGAGGTTCCCCAGAACTCAGTTCACAGCAAACAACTTTCGGGATTCTCGCGAGAAACAATCAATCAAGAAATACGACGGTAGGTGGCTCCAAGAATTACCAGCAAAGCTCCATGGGCTCCGCACACAGCCGGACTGAGGCTCAGGGCGAACACCCTTCCTCCTGGCTTGTGACCCGAAAGCAACCCGCCAAGTGATATGCTACACAACTCCCCCCGAGTTTAGTATTATGATGAGGGAACCATGGAATAGGCAAGTGCTGAAGACATCGATTCCATCGGAGAGGCTCTAATAGCAGCCTCAACTAGTCAGATCGAAACCAGCAAGACCCTCTGACGATGCCATGACCGCAACGTGCAAAACAAAACCTTCAAAACAGGCGACCTTGTACTTTCCCAAGTACGACCAACCGAAGAATCCTTTATTATCTCTGAAGTAACAAGACTAGGAGCGTACAGGCTAACGCGAGAAGACGGGCAAGCAGTACCGAACCCCTAGAACATCGAGCACCTTCATCGATTTTATGCTTAATAATATTTCGCTAATAATCTTCTTCGATGATGCATGTCCAGGCACTCGTCGACCCCGGGACGCCTCTTCCTTCATCGATACTGCCGACTACTTCCTCCCGGACATGCATCCGGGTCAGGAAGGGGTCAGCCCTCGGGCTATACACTGGTAGTCGAGCATCACTCTAGCTGACCTTGCCGACTACTTCCCACCAGGCATGCAACTACGCTAGGAAGGGGTCAGCCTTCGAGCTGTACACCCACAATCGAGCATTACTCTCGCCGACCTGTGCCGATTACATCCCCCTCCGCGTTGAGCGCCAGATGGCTCCAGTGCATGCAACCGGTTCGGGGCAAGGGTCCACTCCTTAGTCATACACCCGCAATCGCGCACCTTGAAGAACTCGTCGACCGATGCTGGTTATATCCCCCTCCGCGTTGGGCGTCTGATGGCCGCCATGCATGCAACCGAACCCGAGAGAGGGTCGACTCCTTAGTCATACACCAGCAACCGCATATCTTTGAAGAACTCGTCGACCATTGCAGACTACATCCCTCTCTGAGTTGGACAGCATATGGCCGTCATATACACAACCGGACCCAGGAAAGGGTCGGCTGTTTAGTCGTACACCCGCAGTCTCGCATCTTCATCGACTCCGCTAGCACCGCATGAGTGGTAAACAAACACACGAAACGGTACATAATGAATAAAACAAATTCAAAGACTCTTTTATTTCTTTAGGACTAATTCTTTATAGGAGCAACACTACTTCAAAGAAGGAGACATGGCAGTAGGTACACTACTTCAAAGAAGGGGACACAACCTCCTTCGATTAAAAGAAGAAAAACACCCTGACGACCAGAGACAGCATTCTGCGAAGCAAAAGAGATGTCTATAAAACCAAGGTTCTCACAGCAACCCCGCCTGCCGCAGCATCAACCTATCACGATCGCCATGAGAACAGAAGATCCTGGGGGCCGCTGCTGTGGCAGCAGCGACTCCACGTAATTCTCGCCTTTACCAGAGGAGATCGTCACCGACCCTGAGAGACCAACCCAAAAGGAGAACAGTATTTGCCCGACCTCGGCGATGGGATCAGACACCTTCTTGATGTGCCTGCGCTGGCGGACGTCTCCAGCTTTTCCCGCAAGATCGAGCCTCTACCTCGGTATCCGGACATCAAGACAGGTGGCACAAAGACACCAGATGGTACCACGTTAGCAGAAAGATCTGTGTCACCAAGAAGCCTTGGGAAGGATACAATATCCTACTGCGACGATAACATCAAGAATCACGCATTGCATGAGTATAGATAAAACAAATACATGCAAGGATCAACATACTAGATAAACCCAACGGTTTGAGATCAGGGTAGCCAATTCAGCGGCCAAGTCAGCACATCGCAGATCCATGGAGCAGTAAGCATCATCAATAATCTCTTCCTTATAGGTGTGAAGAAGAAGGGACCTCAAGGCAGAAAAGAAGGAGTCAGGAGGACCCGTGGCAAGACTTAGGTGGGCGAGAGGGGCGCCAGCTTAAATAGAAGTGTTCCCGCAACTATCAGCACAGCAAACGTCGCTTCAATCATCGTGTGCTTTATGACAGAGAAGGCAAAATGGTTCGTGCTGCATTAACTCCGCCAGTGCATGCGACGCGTGACTCTGTCAGAGGCAGAACGTCTTATCAGCTTTTCCGCCTGCCATGCGCTGACCACGGACGGAAGGAGGAATTATACAACATCCTTTTTTGGTGCAACAGGTGGAGTCCGCGATGGTTCAGATCACCTGCGCCGGTGGATCCCACACTTGGGGGCTCACGCATGCCCAAACACCTTCATGCTCGAGGGCTCGCGCGCCCGAGGACCTCCATGCTCGGGGGCTTGCCCAACCCGGGGTGTGAGTTCCTGAGACCGAAAATCCTCGAGAACTCGCAAGCTCGATATGTCTCAACCCTGTGGGCATCTCGATGCACGAGGGGCCCGAACAACGTGACTTTAGTTTATTCAAGAACTCAAGATCAATTTCTTCCTAGTTCATCGCAAGTCCAAGACTTCAAGCACGATCTTTTTCAGCAAGGTCTCAAGCGAAAATAGGATTATGAAGCAGAAGATTATTATTTGTGGAATATTCTTAGACCCCCGAGCAAAATATTTCATTTAACTCGAGACTCGGGGGCTACACCGTGTGGGTGCACCTATGCGGTACACCTCACACGAAAGAAGACGAACAAAGGCTTTTTCAAGGACATCAAAATTTGACAAAGATATTGAAGTTTCAAGTCAAAAGAGAGCTCCTCTCGCTTGTTTTTGCTGAAGATTTCTTCAACCAAACCGAGAAGAGCTCGAGGGCTACTGTCGGGGGTGTGACCCCCCGGGTAGCTCACGTTGGGCTTATCAGACCAGATCAAGGGCAAGCCAAGATCAGCATTGATCATCCGGTATGACCCATAAACAGGAGTTTGATTCCGATAAGGAAAGTAAAGTACTTATCGGATAGTTGAGCTTCAGATATGTTATCTAGAGGTTTATTTATACTGGAATCCTTGTAATTAGGAATTTAGCATCTGAGTTAGGTAGAAAATCTAAGTCCTACTCGGAATAGAGTCTTGGGATTGTTAGGCTTACCTCCTGAGTATATAAAAGAGGCAAGACCTCCTCCAAAGGCAACTCAACTCGTCTCATCGATGATCAACCATCATCTAGCCATCTAGCTCCACCATATTTTTTTGTTTTCGACGCCCAAGCATTGATAGCTTGGTTGTGTCGTATTGTAAAATCCATCATCATAATAGACACCAAAACACTGGACGTATGGCTATTATTCTTTAGAAAGCCTGAACCAGTATAAACATTGGCTCTTGTGTTCTAGAGTCGACCATTGGATTCGAAGGCGCTACGTTTTCCTTACACGACATTTAATCACCACCTCGGATACCCCGTTGGATGGACTGGCCGGTGATTCATCGATATTTAGCTATGCCAATATTACACATACATAATTTCTCCTCTAATTTTAATGGTAACATACACTAGTTATAATAACGGCATCCATATCCAAATTCTAGAGTTCCAAACTTTCAAACAGAAGTCGCAACTCCATTGATTTACTGGGCGTATAAATCATTACAGACCATGGGAACAAAGAATATGAAAGCTTAAGCAGGAGGAAAAGCTCAGCACAATGATTCTCTATTGATTGCTGATGCACAAACATATATAGCCAGACCCTTTCCATGTATTGCTCAACCGATTTATAGAAGTAGGATCAGGAGATTTGGAAGGGAAACTGGCAGGAATGGAAAGTGATATGCATGCCTAAACAATAGCTGTCAATCACGTCCCTGCAGTCACAACATTGGAAGAACGGACACTGAGAATGGACCGAAAATCAGTAAATACAGAGGTAGGAAGCCCCTTAGATAGGGGGCCAAGATCCAATGTGTCACGTACATATCGAAATATCTGCTTGAGAGCAGCAAGATGAGGCTCACAAGGGTCCTGAATGTGGAGACACACCTGCTGGACTGCATATGCGATGTCAAGCCTGATGAAGATAAGGTACTGGAGTGCGCTAACTAAGCTCCTGTAGTTAGTGGGGTCAAAGACAGGGGACCAGCCGAGGAGGCGAGCTTAGAGTCGACATCTACCAGCGCGTGCTGCAGGGCTTGCAATCACTAGTACCAGCCCTTGCAAGGATCACAAAGCAGTGCTGACGCTGGCTAAAAAAAACCTAAAGAATACCGAGTGACACCAATGTCAAGAAAATGTTGAAGAGTATCCACACCGCCGCAACGCACGCACCGTCTCCCTCACTCTCTCAACCTGTCACCCGCACCAGCGTCGCGCCTCCTCTCCGCCACGCGCGCCCCAGCTGTTCCCGAGCCATGCACATCGCATACGCCTCTGCCGCACCCTCGCCGCGCGCCATTGGTGTGCCCGCCTGCTCCATCTTCCTCCATCCTGTCATCCTCCGTGTCCAATCCACACCTCTGCCCGTTGGGTCAGTTAGCTATGCCAACATTACACATACATAATTTCTCCTCCAATTTAAAATTTAAATTACTCCGGTTATAATACAAGCATCCATATCTAAATTCGAGAGCTCCAAACTTTCAAACAAAAGTCACAACTCCATTGATTTATTGGGCGTATGAACCATCACAGACCATGTGGACAAAGAATACATAATGATTAATGAGCAGTAAACTGATCACCCGAAATCACAAGTGACACGTAAATAAAGAACAAATTAAACAAACAACCCAGCCACAAATGAACAATGCAAAAGGGTGCACTGTTCTGATCACGATTAGACACACTGGAAGTCGGAGGGGCAGATCTTGCCGCAGTTGTTGAGGATGAGGCTGAGGTCGATGGGCAGGTTGAGGTTGATGCCGAGCACGTTGGCCTTGATGGCGGTGCAGAGGCAGACGGCGGCGTCGAGGTCGACGAGCCCGTCGAGCAGCGAGCAGCACGGCTCGTAGGGCGCGGCGCCGATCTTGACCTTCACGAGGCCGAGCACGTTGGCGCACACGTGCAGCTTCAGCGCGTCGCGGGGGCACGACCCGGTGCCAG
>KE372688.1:996244-1007103 GCA_000418225.1 Zizania latifolia | reverse complement strand
ACGGCCACCACGAGGAGGCTCACGGCCAGGACGAGCGCTGCCTTGGCTGCCATTGCGCGAACGATCGAGCAGCTAGTGAGCTTGCTACTTGCTAGTGGCGTCGCCTGTGGCTGCGTACTAGCTTGCTGTGGTGAAGAGTGTGCATGGCGAGGGGTATATATAGTGGCCGCGGCGGAGGAGAAGCAGTGCGAGATGAGGGGGGCAATGCATGTGGTTCGAGCTGGCGGACCAACGCGATTCCACCCATTAATTCCATATGAATCGTATGATATTACCTATGGATTTTTGGACGTTCACGGACTACTGATTAGCTGAACTGTTCAGAGCTTGTACTCTGCCCCCTTCCTCTGCACGTTATGTCCAGATCACAAATATTCTGCCGTGTTTGTTTGTTGCTTACTGGTTTCAGCGTGCATGTGAGCGATCAGCAGTTTATGCTGTCGGTTATGCTGTAAATTTGCACATGCAAGTAGATTGCTGGAGCTTCAGCTCGATCGATAATAGTGGAGTACTATCTACAGACTAAACATGGTTAATTTGGGTTTTTATATGCCATCTGAATCAAGAGATTTAATAATTTGTCACCATAAAAAAATAAATTCGCTTTTTGGCTATTCTGACCCACGTATTATTAATCTAAATGATCTCACCTGTTACTATCTTAAAGTTACATCATAATCAAATAGATCACGTTGGGAGCGGCAAATTATCAATTTTCTCATCTAAACCGAGTGTGCTTGCACTAGGATGGCTTCGTCCGTCTTTTTTTCTAAGATAAAGCCATCCCTAATTTAGAGAAAATATTTCCCTCTGATGACTCAATCTCTTCGCTGTTGAATCAAATAAACAGGAAATTAAAATAGAAGCGTTACAACCTCACCTTGCCTCACTCGTGGACCAAAACACAGCCTAAAAGCACCGAGTCCCGTAAATACTCATCCAACGGCAGGCTCACACTCTCACTTATCGGAAGGCCCATAATTACTTGCTTACGTGGGCCAATGAAAGATTGAAAGGATGCCTAAACAAACCAGTGTGGCGGCTCAAGCGGCAGAGCGATGCTGGGTGTCCCGGTCCGGCCCAATTCTCCGTCCCAGTTCAGGCCCAGATAGTCTTGAGTGTTGAGCTGGTCGGGTTTCAGCTACCAGCAACAGAAGCGATTGAAATGAAATTGAGAACATTAGGGATTCACCTTGGAGCTCACAGTTTACTTGAATAAACCAAGGCGTATATGTGTATATGGTACAAGAATAGATCACCAATCCTATCTGTTTTTTATGATATGCCAACAATGGACAGTGGGCTCAGGAATCTATCATTCTTCAAACAGTCGTCCTTGGAAACAATGGCGGTTATAACTTATACGAATGCCTCTCGCTGTTCAGTAGGCAGTTTCAACTCGGGCTCAAATTCACCCAGAGGAGCGAAGTAGGAATCGACCATGTCCGTTGACACATATTCCAAGGCAGGAGGATCCCACTGCAAGAACAACATTTTAAAAAAGAGATATTTGATCTCATGTCACACATAAATTAATATTATTTGATCTTTTAACTTATGTGTGTGTGTATGGTCTGTAGACCCAGCTATCATACATACGAAGTGTGATAAAAAAGCAAAGCCCAATCAACTATAGGGCAAAAGAGCAAAAACTTCTTTAAAAATGCTTAACAGAAGATCTTTTCTCCCTTTTGTGATTAACAGAAGAACAAATAGTGCAACCAGTAAAGTAATTTACCTTTGGAGCCAAGTCCTTGTCCACAAGCCGAGCTCTAACGCCCTACATGACGACAAGAAAAAGGTGGCACGACTGAAGCAGCATTTTTAACCGAAAATGTAGATAACCATGTGTACATTACATAAAGATTTGGCTACAAGTCTATAAATTTTCGTGTCACAAACAGATCCCTGACTGCTTAAAAATTCATGTCATGGTTACTTGGTCACATATACATAATATTCGATAAACTTTTGAGGACCAGAATGGAATGTGCTACAGACATACCTCACGAAATTCATGAGAAAATTTCTCTGAGATTCCATTGATGGACATGCGGTATTCACGCACAAGGCATTCATCAAGTGTTTGATATCTACCTTCACGTATCTAAGTCACAGCGATACAGAATCTGTTAGCCATTGATAAAGGCATAAAGAGTAGGTTTTTCTTTTTTTTTTATTACCGATCGCAGTGAAACTTTCAACGCAAGTGGGGAGGCCTCTTTCAACCGTTTCAGGGCCAAGGTACACCAATCTTCATTTAACCTAGCTGCTTCACTTTCCTGATTACAAGAACAGACCCTTTAAGTTCTGAAGCACAAGAAAATTTTTGTGGTTGGAACCAAGACCTTAAAAATCAACAAACAAAAAGGTACATTATCCAGTAAGCTAAGCAAGGGGACGAAATTTATGCCAAAATGGCAACAGTAACTACTATATTTGTACAAACAGTTGAGAACTCCAAAACAGCCACAGGAGATTCATTTGAGTAAATAATGAGATGGGAACAAAAGGGTAGCCCTCAAAGCTGCTGTATAAATCAACAACATTTTATGCTTACACATGTTCAAATAAAAAGAAAACAAGCCATGCCCAGAGACTTGGAAGTAAAAAACAACTGAAACATTGCTCACCATGGCATCCACAATCTCCTCAACTGTTTCAAGGCTGAAACATTTATCTATAACCTCCAGTCTAGAGTAACACAAAAAACTCAAATGATGAAATGAGATATAGATTGATCAATACTATAGTCAATAGTTTCCATAAAGTGTGACATAAGCATTGTGGATATTGTGCAGATAACACAAGAAAAAACATCATTGTTTATGAAGAGAACAAGAATGCAAAGTGACACCATCCTACCACATTTGAAATGGCAAATGCAACCACTGCATCAGTTATTATTACCAATCAAGTATATTACCAAGGGAATCAACGTCCCAAACAAAGAAATAAGCCACAGTTCTACTCCAATAAACAAAAAGATCCATACAATGATACAAACCATAGCACTATCACCCTCTGATTGATTCAAGGAATTAAAGCATTCTCTAAATATAAAACAACCTATCTTAGGATACTTTTGCACGTCTTTCAGAATTCAGATTATACTCTTAATTTTGCCATTCCTGATAATATCTCAATAACCCAAAAAAAGGACTTTGGAGGATCAAATATGGCTCTAGAATTCATTTTATGTCAAACTTTGAACCTCTTACCAGAATATAAAAGGGAACAGGCAGCAGAAAGATCAGAGTTTATCAAGACAAAGGTTTCAGTTCACACTAGACCAAGTGCAAAAAGGCATCAATCGGTGGGAAAATATTAGATGCCAGCAGAGTAACAGCACACAAAAATGAATCTTTGTCTGAAGTCAGAAACATTCTATCAAGGAAAGCGTCTTTTATTTTCCATCCTATGGTTAAAAAACAATTAGAGGACAATATCATCTAGCATTCTGGCAGCTTCTGTAGTTTGGCCTACTTTTTGTCTGGCTTACCTATGCACAATGCTATTCTTATCTGGATAAACAAGATCTCCAAATTGTGCAAGGGAAGAATCCAAAACTGAGGGATCATCAGTTACCAATGTTGCAAGTCGCTCATCAACCAGATCCAAATGCTGTAAAAGGCAATGGAACTTATAAAGTCGGTCCACTAGCTAAAAGAGTACCAGGGTAGAACTACCACGAATGCAAAATGCATAGTTCAATTAAAAGGATCTTACACCACTCATGGAATAATGTGTAGCGAGGCCAAGTGCAACCATATCCGCTCCATTGAGCTTTTCACCAGTCAGAGCCAAATATTCACCTGCAAAGGGTCAGTGATGAAATACACAGGTTGCTTAAACGGACTATGGATTAAAAAAGGTGATTGGGGACAATACAAAATTTGAATACAAAGGAAACTGAGCACCAACCAACATGACCGGTCAGATGGGATAAATAAAAGGAGGCAGCAGCATCAGGATGGAAGCCAATATGCACTTCTGGAGTTGCAAATACCTGAAAATAGTCATGACAAGCAAATACATATTTGTTAAACTCCAACTCTACATGTTCATAAGTGTGTAACGCAAGGGCGCATCTTGACAGAATTACTACTGCGCTGACTGGTAATTGCCTGGCACAGAAAGTAAATCAAGCAAAGTTTTTTGGCGTACAGTTCTTTCAGTGGCAATGCGAAATGTTCCAGGAATGGAAACACCTCCACCGCCGCCCATGGTAACACCATTAAGAATGGCAACCTATATAACAAAATAAAGGTATTGTCAATTTTCAAGCCAAAAAATAAAACAAAATGAGTGATTTAAAAAAGTTCAAGCCCATGTACTTACATGTGGCTTCAAGTAGGTGCCTAGAACATAAATAAAACTGTACAAAGTCTTGAAAAAATCCTTACACTCATTCATCTTGCCTGGCTTGACAAAAAAAGTTAGGGTTAACAATGAAGGAAACCTTTGGACATGTAAAAAAAAATCAGTTGGCTATGATCAAAGTTTCTAGTGGAACTGTTCATTTTGCACCAGAATCCCTTCTTTCCCATTGTTGTAAACAACCTCTCTAAAAGTGAAGGATGTCACAAAACAATTGGATAATATTGTTATTCTAAACTGTATCATCAAAATAAATTCATATTTCTTCTAAATGCAATGAGGGCAGCCTAACATAATGCAGTGGCCGGTGTTCTAAATATAGAAGCAGCGACATTATCAATGTTAACTTAACCATGGGTCTGTTTGGATCCTAGGACCAGTTTGCCATGCTAGCACAAACTAGCCCAACAAGGCCATGGCCCCAATAAGCTAAGCATATTATTTGGTTTCGTAGACTAGCATGCAGCAACTGAAAGATGAACATGTTTTTTCTTCTCTGAACCACACGCTGGGCAAGCTTTTCTCAGCAGTTAGAGACAAACTTGCCCCTGGAAGCAAGACTTATTTGTTCCTACCAAACAGATCTCCTTGCTAAGCTAGGCTATGATTTCCCTTGCCTAGGATCCAAACACACCCTATATGACATGCAGGACCTAAACACTCACCTTCACCGATAAGTTGGTGCAACTTAACAATATCCCCACCAGCACAGAATGCTCCTCCATTGCCCTTCATAGAATATACACCTCAATTTAGATCTATCTAGTGGCACTGATATCATGCAAATGCTGAAGCAGTATACCTTCATCATGACAAAGCCAATATCTGGGTTGTCTTCCCATGACTCATAAAACTTATTGAGCCTAGCTCCCTGTCAAGACACCCATTCACCAGAATCAGATCAATGCGCCACCAAGACATGTACGGACGCTAAAAATGCGGCGAGAAAGCGCTCTAACCATGGTGGTCGTGAGGGCGTTGAGATGGCCGGGGCGGTTGAGAACGGCGGCGCGCGCCATGGCCTTGCCTTCCACCAGCACCTGACGAGACACACACAGCAGAAAACGTCAGGCAGAGAAGTCCACCCCTCCGGTCGAAGCGGGAGGCCTGCGGCGGCGAAACGAGCAGGGCGAAGCTCCATCACCTCCTCGTTGGCGGTGGACAAAGGGTTGAGGGTCGAGAGCGACCTAACCCCTCCGAGCACGCCTCGGCGAAGTGCCTCGCCGGCGAGGCGGGAGGCGGCGGCGGCGGCGACGAGGCTCCGCATGGTGGGGGTGGCCGGTGGGGCAGGTCGCAGGGTTGAGGCGGCGGCGGAGAGAGCGAGAGTGTGGGAAACGGAAGCGACCAGCTGTGTGGCCCGTGCAAAATGCCGGTGAGACCGCGAGGCCCATGCTTCCGGCCCATCCTCACAGATTGGCCCAGAGACAGATGGATGGGCTGGAACTCAGGCCCATAAAGCGAGGCCTATTTATCCATGGGCCAGGAATTTAGGGCCCAAATATCAGCCAGGCCCCCGACGGGGCGGACCGGTCCAGGTTTTATGGTTCGGTTTTTTTAGGCAAACGGTTTTTCTGAGTTTGGTCATTTTTTCGAGAATGAGTGAATTGATACTTCAAATTTGATTAAATTGATACTACTAGGTAAAAGGTATCAAAGGAAAAATTTCTTGATTTTGTAGACTAAAAACAGATAAAAAGGTAAAAATAAAATCATTTTAGCCAAATTTGAAGTATCGGAAGTAAATTGTTTGCAGTACGTGCACAAGAACACAGTACGCAGTTGCCACTTGCATTGCAAGTTTGCAACATATGGTCTTGATTGGTTGATTATTGATACATCATCTAAATCTGGGAAAAAGATCATGCCTGATCAAATGATACTACGTATTTTTACTATTTTTCTCAAGAAGGTCATGCTATATGATGGTACTACGTTAATTATCACTAAAAATGATTAAAAAGATGACTTATCACCTATGAGCTCTTTGATTGAGTTGTGTTTAGATAGGATAAAATAAATACCATCAATCTTAAAGTGAAATTAAAAGGGGCAAAATGTATTTAGGCCAAACTGAAGCAAATCCATGGCAGTTATTTCTACAGGGGCAAAATAACCGCAAAATAACTGTGCGGTTTCAGTTACACGAGTAACACGACCACTCGCACCCTCTCTCTCTCCCTCGCTTCCCGAAATGCCCAATCCCCTCCTGTTCCTCCTCGTCGTCCTCCGCACCGTCGCCGCCGTCTCCGGCGAAGGCGGCGACAAGGCGGATCTTTGCGCCGGCTGCCGGATCCACATACGGCGTATCCCCCCGCGATTCAACGCGCACCTCCTCCGCCACTGTGATGCCGCCTTCTCGCTCGCCGACCCGTCCGCGGCGGCCACCTCCGCCCCGCCCTGCGAGTCGCTCGTCAACCACGGCCTCGGCCCGCGTACCCACACCAGCAGCCGTTCCTGGTACCGCACCGACACCCGCCTTCTCGAGGTCTTCTTCCACCGCCGCATCGAGGAGCGCGCTTGCGTCGTCGATGACCCCGCCCACGCCGACGCCGTCTTCGTCCCGTACTACGCGGCCCTCGATTCGCTGCCCTACGTTCTCGACCCCGCCCTCCTCGACTCCTCCGCGCAGCACGGCGCGTCCCTGGCTGAGTTCTTGGCTCGCGACCAGCCGCAGATCCTGTTGCGCCGCCACGGCCATGACCATTTCTTGGTCATCGCGGGGTCGGCGTGGGACTACTCACAGCCGCCGCACACGGATCCCAGGCTGTGGGGCACCACGTCGCTATTACGGCTGCCGGAGTTCGAGAACTTCACGTTCCTGACACTGGAGTCCCGCGCGTGGCCGTGGCAGGAGCACGCGATCCCGCACCCTACATCGTTCCACCCGGCGTCGCTGCCGCGGCTGCGCGCGTGGCTCGCCCGCGCGAGCCGCTCCCGCCGCACCGCGCTGATGCTCTTCTCCGGCGGGGTGTCGCGCCCGTCAAGGCCCAACATCCGCGGCTCCATCCTCGCCGAGTGCGCCAACCGCACCGACGCATGCGTCGTCGTGGACTGCTCCGCCGGCAAGTGCTCTCACGACCCCATCAGGTACATGCGGCCGATGCTGCGTTCCAAGTTCTGCCTGCAGCCGCCGGGGGACACGCCGACGCGGCGCTCGACGTTCGACGCCATCGTCGCCGGCTGCGTGCCCGTCTTCTTCGAGGACGCCGCGGCGAGGCGGCAGTACGGCTGGCACCTGCCCCCGGCGCGGTACGGCGAGTTCTCGGTGTACATACCGAAGGAGGCGGTGGTGTTCGGTGGCGTCAAGATCGCCGAGACGCTCGCGGCGGTGCCTGAGTCCGACGTGCGGCGGATGCGGGAGCGCGCGCTGGAGCTGGCACCAAGGGTGATCTACCGGCGCCACGGGAGCAGTGCAGAGCTGAGCGAGACAATGAAGGATGCGGTCGACCTCGCCGTGGACGGCGCGCTCCGCAGGATACGGGGGCGGGTGCGCGCGCTGGAGGACGGCCAGCCGGAGACGATATACTCGCTGGAGGATGACAGCGTCGCGACATAGATCAGGAAAAAAAAAGGATCTTGGTGACACGCTCGAGTTTGGCTTTGAACATTTGCTAGGTTAGAATTTCAGTTTTTCTTTTGTGATTTTCCTCTTGTTTTGTGATGGTTCAATGCAATCTTTCGCCGTGATACTTCTCCGTTTTGACAAAAAAATATGTATACTTTGTCAATTAATTTTAGTGTAAGATTAAAAGAAACAAATCTAAGATATTAGTATATCAATTTAGACGATAATTTAAAAAATGTAACATTTATAGTATATTTTTTATTATAATAAATATTTTCAGTCAAACTATAGTTACTCAAAATTAAAATCAAAACCGATAAGTTTCTGGGAGAGAGTATAATAAAAAAGACAGATGACAACATTAATATCTGCCTCATTTTTGTATGCTAATGCATCAGCACTTGGACATATAATAACTTGATGTCATTTCGTCGAGCGAGCACCAGTGGTCTAGTGGTAGAATAGTACCCTGCCACGGTACAGACCCGGGTTCGATTCCCGGCTGGTGCAATTTTTTTTGCCATATCATATTATACAATCTACAGAACTCAAATGATTAGTGCATTTCACAAGTAAATGAACTAAAACAATGGCCAATGAATGTGCCCATTCCAGGCTCAAATACTCAATGTTTCACATATACAAAGTTATTCTCTTGTTTTTGTCTCGGATCATTACAATCTTCGAGCTTCAAATGATCAGTATAATTCACGAGTAAACCAACTATGCTGACAAGCGTATGTGCCCATTCCAGACTTGAGGTTTGGATGTACACAATTATTCTCTGTAATGTCTACAGCAATGCAATTCAAGCACATTGAAGGAATATCATGATGAGAATCAAAAGATAGATTTCACAAGTATTTCTTGAAATCTTCTTTTGCTTCTGCCAATATATTATCGTCATCCCACTCATCACGGTAACTCTCCGGAAGAGCTGCCTTGTTCTTTTGGTTAGCTGCATACATCAGTTTCCTCCATTGTTCAATTGGTGGATGGCCGCATTGCTCAGCGAGCCAATCATCATACTCAAACTGGAACATAAAACATGCTTGTCAAGGGAATATAAACATAGACTGAAAATGCAGGTCAATGACAATCATATTTCTCAGTTTCTTTTCAAAGATTAAACTTCGATAACTGACATTCAGACATCTCTAGGCTACCTGATAGTTTGATAAGTTGTGGGCATATCTCTTTGGCCATCCACACGCTTCCAGTTTTGAGTGTAAGTCTTTCACATCTTCCATCATTTCCTCTTTCGATGGCAGCTTGATCCGTCCTGATAGAACGCCGGCAATCCACTTGCTTTGGAGTTCAAACAATGGAAAAGGAATGACCTGAATAAAACAGGGACTGGCATGTTTACATCTTAGAGCATCACATAGTTAAAACAATTTACAAGTGCATCTGAAGTGAATGGTAACATTTTGAACGCAAAACAACCTTCCATGGCAATCCAATGAAGGACAGGTGAGGAGCCAATTCTGGTGGGAAAACGTGCTTGTATAGTGGATCAACACAGTTGTCATCAACAGTGATGGTGCTATCATCCCCAAGGAATGGGAAACCATACAAGTAGCTAGTGTCGACAGGTAGACGCAGGGAAGTAGGGAACACATTATTAGCTTCAACCAGAGCAACAAAAATGCAATATTTGTGCAAAAAATGGGTTACTGCAAGTATCTTACCCAGTACAGTGCATGATCACATCAGCGATGATTGAGTTTCCATCCTGGAACACCACGCTGCCATCTTCTTGTGCACGGTCAATCTGAAGATTGAAAATTAGTTTTGTAATTGTACTAAATGAGGCAGCCCTTTCAGTGGATAAAGCTACCATGTTCTCACTCACCATGAGAAAAGGGCATTTACCATGGAATGGAGCCACATATTTTCATATCCAGGCTGCTTTTTGCAAGTGTAAGCAGGTGCTGATCTAACAGCAATATGAACCTCTTTTGCAACACTTGCAATGTCCCTTGAAATGTCAACTGCACTTGCTGATGCGCCGATTATGATCACTACCTAACATTACAACACACAAACCAATATGCCATTTAAGCACAAAAAGACATGATTGGAGGAGGAATGATTGTACAGACAAAGACACGCACTTGATCATGGAATGGCTCTGGAACACGGTAATTGTGGCTATGCATCTGCTTCCCAGGCCAAGCATCCACCCCTGAAATGTTTAAAAAATACATATTTGAAGGACGATCCAATCTTTCTTAAAATTTCAAATGCTCGAGACTAATTTGTAAGTTTAATTAACCTTCGTGGATTTGATGATCATGGCATGTTTAGTACAGCTCCAAGATCCATGCTGGATCTGGAGTTTATAGGGTAAAATAAATTGCTTTGGACATTTATTTTTATTCTAAAATAAAAATAGACTGCTCAACTAAATATTATCAATCCATTATACTGATAGCTGTGGCAAACAGGCCCAACTTTACCTTCTCTATCAGTGAAATGAGGCAAAACTTTTGCCTTCAAGAATTTATCCATGATTAGGAGCTCGAATAAAATTGACAAGAATTTTAGATAAAAAGATTGCAACTTGGGCAGTGCAAGGAGATTACCAGGTATATGGGCGATGCGAGGCTCCGTATAATGTCCATTGCAAACCACGACGGCATCATACACTTCCTCCTCGTCACGCTTCCCCTTCTCCCCGAGCTTCCTCGACGTCACCGCCCACCTCCGGTCACTGTCCCGCCGAACCCTAACCACCTCCGTCTCGAAGCGGACGAGCCCGTACAGATCGAACCGGCTTGCGAACTCCTCGAGGTACCGGAACACCTCCTCGTGGCCAGGGAACCTGCGGGGGTCGGCAGAGCCGGCCCCCGCAACGAAAGGGAAGTCGATGAAGCCCATGACCTCCCGCGGCAGGTTGGTCCGCAGCGAG
>KE372688.1:962474-984284 GCA_000418225.1 Zizania latifolia | reverse complement strand
GCAAATGTTTCTCGCCGAAATTTACTGAAATTTCGCTTATATGGTATCCCCCAATTGTTTTTGCATTCCGCAATATAGAACATTGCTCACACCTAATTCCTGTAGTACAAGCACCAATCTATTAGAGGATTATGTGTTTTCTAATCCTATGTTTTATTTCTGTATTTTTATGTTTTATTTTCCTACATTTTCTATTAGTGTGTTTTGTTCAAAATTTAAGAAAAAATTCAATGAGAATTCCTTGTCTACTATTCATCCCAAACACACTGACATAGGTGGATAAAAGGCAAAAAAATCATTCATTTAAGAAAAGGCTATGTTACTATTGATTTGTGCTGCCTGTGAAATTATTTCCTATGAAATTACTCATGTGAAATGTTAGGTACAGAGATTTCATAATACATCTATTAATCAGCATAATACACAGGGGTAATATTATCTATTTATCCTCCACCTCTCTATTCCAGGATTTTTGGAGTAGCTCAGCCCAACCAAACACTTTTGAACTCCTCCAGATCACACATGGATCTAGAGCTCCGATCTGGATTTCAGGATCTAGAGCTCTACCAAACAGACCCTAGTTGAACTAGTAATACATTGTTGTTCTATAATAAACACGTGTTGATCCGTACCTGCTAAGGTTTATAACAATTATTTAAAGGTTCAAACGAATAAATTTAACGCCAAAAAATTTATCAATGGCTTTAAATTAATTTTTTTTGATAACTTTCATATAGAATTTTTCAAAAATTTATAGAGTATTGTTTAAGAGTTTAGAAAGTTTGCTCACTTATAAGCCATAAACTACACGCTGAAACGATTGGGTGCTTAAGGAGTATAGAGATGTGCTAACAAACACGCTGCAACGTACACTGCTAGCTTCTCAAGAAAACTATGATCCCAACCCTCCTAATAAAAATCGTTGGCATAGTATGGTCTCCTGTTGGCATACAATTAAAGCTGTCAGCTTCTGATCGGTGCCTGTCAGCTCTTTTATCTTTCGTGGATAAGCATCTTATACCATGCGTGCACAAAATCATGCAAAGCTTCAGAACTGAAGAGTGAAAGAATTGTCATGCAAGCAAACAGCAGCAGTGATGCAGAAAAGGATTTGAGCAAGAATCCTCCTCTGGTCTACTCTTCCTCATACATTCAATCCGCATTAACATCTACAGCAGACTGATTTGGGATTAACATGACAAAAGAACATCTTATCACATTAAGTGGAATACCATCAATACAGCTGCAGCAAAATGTATAGTAGTTGAGCTGTTGAGCAAGATCTTTAACATTGTGCACGCTGAAGTCAGCATCACGCAGCAAACGAAGCCAGGGAGCAGAGGAAGAAGACAGCAACTACAATAGCAAGGGTCCAAGAAGCCAAGAAGCTAGCATCCAAGAAGTACATTTTCTCAATCTCGAAAACCAGAGACCACGAGGCCGGAAAATTTTTGTGGCTGGCCTCTGAAGATGTCGCCAGCTTACTTTTATATCATACCTGCCAAACCTCTCTGCTCATTCAGAAACAAGCAAACAAGCCCTACAATTGCAATGCTTGGCGAATGGAGAAGAAAACACACGAGCTGTGACAAGAACCCTTTAAATCTTTGCTCTGTCTGAGCCTATGAAAAAGAAAAGGAGAAGGAAACAGAAAGAAACATATATTTTGCTGCACTGAGCCAATGACACACAAACTTGAAAGAAAATTCAGAGCAGAAGTAAAGACGGCAAAGGTACAGATTCATTCAGACATGCATGCAGGACGAGAGAATCAGAAAAACGAAGAAAGAAAGAAAGAAAGAGAGGAAGAGTTGTTTGAATCGACAGGCAAGCATTGCAAAAAACGTTTCTATATACCATTTAATATTCAAAGCAAAAAAAGGAGCAACTTTTACTGTTTTACACACAAATCTCCGTCTCTGTTACTACGTACTTGCATCATGGCATGGCATGGCACCTCATGGCCCAGAAAGTAAAAGGAGGATGAGGAGGAGAAAAGATTAAGAGAAGCCTAACGATTAGTGCTAATAGATTAACGAGTGGTTAAGTACGAATGGTTTAGTGGTAATGAACGGTGGTTAATCGATGGGCGGCTATGGATGGCTAGACCTTGTAGATGATGAGGAAGCAGGGGAGGACGGCGCGGCTGTCGAGCACGACAAGCTCGCCGTTGCCCATGTCGACGGAGTTGTAATCCGAGGCGTGGCGCAACTGGTCGTGCGACGACCGGACGCGCCCGGCGATGACGCGGCACACCAGCATCGCCCTGCGGCCGGGGCCGGCGCCGGCGCTGGCGTGGGCGGCGCCGCTTCCGGCGAACGTGCGCACGGCCGAGACGGCAGGACCCAGCCGAAAGGTGGCGACCCCCGCGCCGAACACCCCGCCGGGCCCAGCGGCCGCGCGGCACTGGAAGCGCATCATCTCGTTGCCGTCGGCGCCGCACCGCGCAGCCGCGCCGTGCGCTCGGGCTGCCGCCCTGGCCTCCTCGAACTGCGCAACCGCCCGCGCCGCGCTGTGCACCCGGAACATCGCCTCCACCGCCGGCTCCGGCGCACCAGCGGCCCCCCACCCCGACGAGAATATGATCTCCACAACCCGCCGCGACGAGTGCCCCTCCGGAAGCTCCGCCATCGTGAGGAACGCCGAGCTGACCGGCGCCGCGGCGGGCGACGGCATGAACGCGACCACCACCTGCTTCGGCTTCTTCTTAGGCCTGGGCCTCGGCTCGCGCTGCGGCCGCTCCTGCGGCGCCCTCCGCCTCTCCCGGCGCGGCTTTTTGGCATGCCGCAGGAACGCCACCGAGTCCCTCACGTCCTCCGAGGCAGCGCACGAGACCGGGAGCATCGGCAGCGGCTGGGACTGTAGCTTCTTGCTCGGGGACGGCGCTACGACGGCGTTGGCGACGCCGTAGGACCTGCAGCTGAGCGAGCGCACCCACGCCGCCGCCATTGGCACGGCGAACGCAAAGGCGACCACGAACAGTCACCGCGCTCTGGAGAGAAAGAGAGAGAGCCGGCGACGTTGGCGCCGCAGCTGTGGCGGCGGTTGGGCTCGGTCGCGGATCGGTGGTGGTGGCCGCGGCTCTGGCTTGGCTCTGGGCGTTATTACGAGTCGGATTTATTTGCTCCTACCCGCCTCCCTGAGCTGTGTACCACTGTGTCACTGACATTACACTGCTTGCCTCCAGCTCCCACTCTTCACTGACCAGCCTCCTCTACCTTACAACCAATGACAGGTGGGCACTCTCTTCGCAGTCTCGGTGTGGGTCCGGATGTCCGTGAGTGGGTTTAATTGAAGTAACTGGCATTTGACAAGCAGGCAGTACTGGTTGGTGTACACTTGTACTGCAGCTTTGTGTTGGTCTTTTGAGCTGTGCTTGCTGGGTGAGAGATTTGATTTGGGTTCATCTTTTTCAAATTTGTTTTCATTTGGGCTCTCATGATTTGGGGGAATGGGAGATTGGGCCCATTTTGAGTGGGAATGATCATTTTGATTTGGATGGCTGCATGAATTTCCACACACTTTTGCTGCTGCTGCCACTCCAGTACCACACTCTCTTTCTGCTGGGTTTTCTTTTTCTTTTTGTTTTCTTCTTTTCTGTAGCCTCTTTTCTCCCCTTTTTCTTTTCCATTGCTTCTGATTTCTGGGCAGAATTCAAAAAGATGCATCTCTTTTTGTTATTTCTGCTTCTCTCTATCTATCTCTCTTCCGGCTATGCTAGTGGCCAAATTTTGAATTCAATGGGGCACATAATTGCTCTCACCATTTACAGCGCGTCCAAAATTCAACTTCGAACATGTTGCTAGTTCAACACAGTAACAAAATTGAATTCAAATACGCGGCATATAATTTGACGGTTGGCACGTGTCGAGTCTGACCAACAAATTTAAAAATTCCTCAAATCAAACATGGTTCGGTTTGTTTTTTGCCCGAATATTCGCGTTATTCACGTTACAAATAGTGGCTTAACACACGCGGAATTAGTTAATTAATCGCGTCGGATTTTATGGGACTACGAATATAATCATCCGATCTCTTTCGATCGATCGAGCTGGTTGATTTTTCTTATTGACCAGCATGCAGCTGCGACATCTCATTCATCAACAACCATTTGGCCCAACTGCAGAGCCATCGATCAATCGTGCAGTGCAGTGTGCTGATTAGTATATATACTCCTATATATTTTTCTGAATTAATTATGTGATTAACAGTTCGAGAGAATAATATAATCCGAACCAGAAGAATTGAGGTAGTTGACAAATGGCAAACTGCAGTCGCAGGCTGCATGTGTAGACATGATACTAAAATACTAATCCGTATTAGCTTATTAATTCAGGAAGAGACGAGAGCCTGGAATCTCTAAACCGACGACAACCTAATGCATAGATCTCCAATGTGCGCAACAATCTGAATAAACCCAACAGATTGCATGCGCACATTTTTCAGATTTGCTAGCTGATCATCTGCTGCTTAATTAGTTAGACATCAAAAAGTAATTAAAGTGGTGTTCATGTAGTTAACCAACGCGTTAATTAGTTGAAGCTGACACTGACGAACAAAAAAAACACTGACGAACATGGAGTAGCCGTGCACGCCGTCATTCCAAGGTAGATGCTGCATGCCTGCATGACAAATCTTCAGCCTTCAGACGAACGAGATAACTCACTCCCGATCTCACCGAATCATCGCAGCATCAAGAACCAAGTTCTCAATCGATCGATCGATGCAATGGTTGCTATCTGCCATCGACGCCATGTTTAATGCAGTGATAAGCTCTGAAAGTGGCGTTCCAACTCGCAGCGCACCAAACTTCGACCACTTATTCACATCCCTTCAGAGTTCAGACTTATCTTTGCCACCCAAAAGATTTGATTTGATTAAAACATGCTGTTTTTAACGGCCACATGTTTAACAAACCCGTACCTGCAGCTGATTCAAGAATGGCATCTACCTCTTCTTGCCTCGTATAGTATGGTCGATGTGCAAGTCAGATCAGTGCACTGCCAACCTAATCCGAGTTAGTTGGGAATTCAGAAAGAGAATGTACACATCATGACGCTGTAGTTTCACCAAACAAATCGACATACAGACTGATTCCAACCAATGTTCTACACTTGTACAACATTCCAGTACCTTTGCTTATGCTTGGTACCCAAGAGAACCGTACTTAACATAGCTAGCTGTTGCAGCATATCGTACTGTCTCATCAGTTATTGCATATAAATATATAATACCAGCAAAGAGTACAGACAACGTACGCCCATGTTATTACACTGTAGTCTGTGTTTAAGTTAACAAGGTTGTTTACTGCTCCCAGGTTATCACACTCTGTCACTCCACTTGTCGTTTCAGATGCAGAATTAGCAGAGAAAATGGAGTTGTTTGCACATGAAACGGGACAAGATGCATCTATCATCGGTAAACGGGAGGTGTATGCTTTCTCCCGCGGTAGATATGTATGGGGCTGTGAAAAACGAGAAAAGTTGGCAATGCAAGCATGCAACTCCACTAGCAGAGTAGCAGAAGCCAGGTACACCAGCAGCAGGCCAGGTTGCAAAAGGCCAACAAGAAAGGCACCAACTTTTGCATTTTTTGACAGAGGGAGGGAGCAAACGCAGGAGGGCAGCAGATGGGATGGGAATATTCAAAAGAGACACATAGAAAATGAAGTGAGAGATAGAGAAAGAGAGAAGAAAACGGTGAGAAGTTGAGAGATGGCAGCAAAAGCAGAGCCTGGAAGAAAAAGAGGCTGCAATTGGAGAGTACCACAGCTAGACGAGTAGTAGCAGCAGTATCACTGTATGTCTGTATCAGTGTGACAGTATGTATGGAAATGTCATTGGGTGGGAGAAAGACGGGAGACTCGGAGGGCAACGGCGAGTGGGCCGCCGGCGGCCGGCGGCCGGCACGCGTATGGTTAACCGGGGGGCGCCTCGGAATTCGGGCCGAACTTTTCATGGTGTTTTGGTTGGCCCAGCGCTCGTAAACGACCTTGCTTGCATCGGGCTGCCTAAAGGCAAAATATACTTGCACGTTTTTGGTGGTCATAGCTGCTAGTTTTGCTTCATCAGAGACAGGATTTCTGATCTTTTCTGATATATCTGCAACTCTTTATATGCTACATTATCCCGTGTGATTATAATAATACAACTTATTAGTTAAAAATACAAATAAACAGTTGATTTATTAGAACAACTTATTATAATTTGTAACTCAAATTATAGTAATTTAAAAGGCTAGTGGAACTCATTTTTTTAACTTATTACTCTAAAACAACTAAAATCTATACTATATACTGCACTTTTGTAGAAATTACTTATTATCATCTCATACTTAAATCTTAGCTCTATGCACTTCATTTTGACGACACCATAACATTTCTCATTTAAACACAATAATATATACTAATAATAATAACAAACAGCTCACAGTTTATTTTTCTCTAACTTCCTATAATATACACATATAAACTAGATTATAAGCTGAAACAAAAATTAGCTTAGTTCCTGGCGTGTGAAGAAATTGGGTGAATTGAAGCATCTAATGTACTCTGAAAATTGGCCATAGCACGCGTGCATCTAAACACCAAAATCAAGTTCCTACAGGGTACAGACATCCACTCTTTTTACAGGCGAGATGCCATGTCTGTCTGTCATGGATCTACCAGCAAAAGCATCGGTTCTCTTTTCGCCTGCGTCTTGTACAGAATCATGTCCCAATGTTCAGTGTTCATTGCTGGATTATTCGTGGATCGATCCACGCAGTAGAACATCAGCAACCTATCATTCGAGGAAGATATTTGCATGAACAGCTGAAGTATAATACTCAGAGATGTTTTTATTCAGACGTCGTTACAGGGTGGAGCGAGAGCTGCTGCTTCAAGCTTCAGGTGAAAAAGAGAGATGCTGCTGTGACGTCCTGTCCACTACCAGCTGCTTGTTCGTCGTGATCGACCGGTTCGCACATTGGAAGGTGCATCATCAAGCACGTCTCCTGTTGTCGCTGTTCGACTAAACAAAGATTTAAGATGTTAAAAAATAATCTAAACTTAGTTTTTTGCTTTAGCGTATTTCCATGTGTATATAGTGCAACAGGTGGTGTATTTGAAATTGCACCAATTAGTATACAATTGCACAGAGTTATTCTTAGTATAGAAGAATCGAAGATATCTGAAGTAGCAGTGTGCTACTAGAACATGTGGATCCAAGGTAAGTAGGTGTAATTTTTATGGTAGAAATAGTTAAGATGGGCAGCTCATCATACATCATGGTAGTTGAATTAGTGGCCAAATAACGAGCTTAATGGCTAGTGACGGAGCCAGGATCTCGGCACGTCTAAGGCTCAAAATAAAACGGCGCCGTAGGAGACCAGATCAGCGAGTGGGGACATGCGGGCGCTGACTGGTCGAGGGCGGAGGTGCGGGTGCTGGCGAAGGGCGACGAGACGACAGCCGGCGGGCGCAGGTGCTGGCTAAGAACACATCGCACGCGGGCACGGGATCGGAGGCCGTGCAAGCGCTGGCTAGGCACGGGCGCTGGTGCTAGCCGCCTAGCCAGGAGCGGAGCAGGCCACGGGCGTAGGCTGTAGGCACGAGGGCAGAGGCGTCGGACGCGGACGCTGGCCTGGGGGCGAAGACGCCAGACACGAGCGGAGGCTCGGAGGCAACGGAGCGAGGGCGGAGCCACAGAGGGCATGTGGTGGCGGCCGACAGGATCTCGATGGGAGTTGGGAGGCTAGGAGCCAGAGCCTACTGCTAGGGTTTTTCAGATGATTGATTTTGATGGGCCTCGCATAGGATGGGACGCTAGGAGTAGGGAGGAATGAGGCACAGTCCTAGTCTTAGGCTGGGCTTAAAGAGTAGGACAGGATCCTTTACTATTTATTTTTTTAGAAAAAATAATGGATACTATAAAGAAAAAATTGGGCGTGGGGTGAGGCCAAAGTTGCCCCAGGTTGAATTCCGCCCTTGTTAATGGCCGTGTCATTAGTGTTATGGAGGTTACGCATGTAGACCATTATGGGAGCATTTATGTATGCATTAGTAGTGGGCTAACGGTGGATCCTATCATACATGTATACTGTCTTTAGTTGGTTATATAAATAAATATATGCAGTGCTGTCTTGATATATAACATAATAGAAGAAAGAAACACTATGGTGTGCCGTACTAGAAAAGGTTATAGTCGTGCCGCTCTAAAATACCGTGTTTTGTGTGTTTTTTGCGTGTGTTGTTCTTGAATTCTAACACAAAGGGATTGGACGAGGAATCCTGAAAAGGGAAGGGAATTGCATTCCAAACTGCTCAGCTCCTATCTCCGCCGCTGCGTATGAGCCGACGGCGTTGAGGAGATTCCACGTAGTTCCGTGAGGTAGAGGACGCGGCGGCGAGCTCCACAGGCGGACGACGACGCGACAGCATATGGCCAGTTGGTTCGCTACCGCTGGTAGCGATCCAAAACCAGCCGGGTTCAGCCAAGAAATCGAATTCCTCCGCCTATAGAGATCTGGGCCGCAAAACGTCAATCGAACGGCCTATGATACCCTAAACTGGGCCGTCCGCCCGTCACCGTCGCCTGCAAGGACCTCGACGGCACTCGATCCCAGTAAGCAAGGCCATCCCCGCCGCCGGCTCCGCGGAGGACGAGGACGAACAGCAGCAGCACGATGATCTGAAGGCCGAAGCTTGTGATGGAAATTGGTACGAATCGCTTGTACTTGATGTATGCCGGCAAGGTTCTGCATTAAACCTGCGACGAACGATCGGTGCCCGCGCCGATCGGACAAAGCAGCTGATGCAAATTAAACTTATTAACTCTCCGATCGATACATCACGCGACGGCGTATAGAATGCTAGCTGGACGAAGGCGCGTGCATGCGATTCCCTCACGCTCTGGTATGTCGTACACCGACTTCGTATCACAGATATCTAAAATATAAACAAAATGATTTATCCAAATGTTATCAACGTAAGGAATACCAAATATAAGAAATTCTGATGTAGAGTTATATCAAACATGACCTTAAACACCACAAACATGAAGGTTCGAGTGTCATCTCACATCAACGTATCAATCTGCTGGTGGTACAGATCGATGCAATGCTACTGCACCGATGTTTGATTGTTTGTCTTTGTTGGTCACTCGAGCAAAAGATCGTTGCAGATAAATGCCGGGGCGATCGAATCATGCAATGCATGCGCGCGTGCCCTCCACCTCCTATAAATACCACCACTCGCACAGTGACACAGTACCGCAGCTCGCGTATTCTCTTCTACACCGCACAATCGCACGGTCGTCTCAGTCGATCTCACTCACTGTCTCGGCCATGGCGACGCGGCCGGCGCCACGCAAACCTGGTAGTAGCACTAGCACACTTGCCGTAACCACACTGGTGATGCTGAGCTGCCTCCTCTCGTTCGCCACCCCGTCGGAGGCCTGCGGCTGCAACTGCTGCCCGTGCACCAAGCCGCCGGCGAGCGGCGGCAAGTGTCCGATGGACGCGCTGAAGCTGGGGGTGTGCACCGACGTCCTGGGCGGGCTGGTGAACCTGGAGCTGCTGGGCTCGCGACCGAGGTCGTCTCAGAAGCGGTGCTGCGAGCTCATCGGCGGCCTCGCCGACCTTGACGCCGCCGTCTGCCTCTGCACGGCGCTGCGTGCCGACGTGCTCGGCGTCGTCGACCTCGACCTGCCCGTGCAGCTCAGCGTCCTCGTCAACCACTGCGGCAAGAAGGTCCCGGCTGGCTTCCAGTGCCCTAAGAACAATTAGCGTACTCAACAATTTAGTGTTCAAGCGCATGCGTCTATGTCACTGTTCGCTAGCTAATTGGTTTGTTGGTAATTGCGTTCTGTGTCCTGTGTGATCGTCTTGTGCGTTTCTGTGCTTGCGTCAGTGTAACATCTACATGTACGATATTGTTCTGAGCTGCTTGCCCTTCGCGTGCTAAAGTTAATTATAAAGTGCCTTCGTGGAATGTTGCTTAATCAATTTCAGTAAGATTACATCGTTCTTTGGCATACAATGTTATTTATCATGCAATGTTATACTGGACGAGTTTAACAAATATAATCTGCACGGCACAGTTGAGCTGATCACCGACAGACAAATGCTGGGAAACTCGGCACACATAAAACACGCTCATCTCTGCAGCTATAAATCATAAATGTTTCGCCTAGCACAACCGCAACACAGTAATGGTAAACCGTAGTAAGCACGAGCAGAAGCACCCAGCCTGCCAGCCAGGCCAAACAAGTGAACATATTGAGCATTGGCTGACAGATGGGCAGAGGAAACACGGTTCAGAACTTCAGAATTCAGGTCGTTGTGAGAAGTTACGAGACATGTATGGGCACTTGCAAGTCTAACATCAAATCGTCAGCAGTTGGTTCCTTAGCATGTGCAATAGTTGCTCAAAGACACTCATTGCATTATTGCAGGACAAAGCCATGCTTCGCAAGATTCAGCAAATCACAAGACGGTAATTTAAACAAGACAGGGACAAGAAACACAACCATCAGGAACATTAGAATTTTCCTGTTTTCCTCTGATTAAAGAAGGCATAAGAGTTTAGTCCTTTCCAGCACTTGAGCAGGTGAAAGATTCTTCTATGGTCTATCACCAAGTTCCTCTCTCAAATTGTCATATGGGTAGACTTTTGGAGTCTGCAGGAAAAAACATGACAGTTGTCAGCCTGCTTGTTCAGCAAAGCATATCAAAAGCAGGCATAATTTTCTAGTGATTCACATGAAACGTCTTAATTAAATCCAGTCTATGCTCAAAATTAGTTTACATCCTTCTCTGCAGTTTTGCATGACCAATTACACAACTTTATATCTTTCAGGCAGACAAGAGGAGGCAAATGGAAATACAGCTTTGCACCCTCTCTTTTGTGAACCTTCATTCTTCAATGAAGTTACAGAACTGAGACAATGGAGAGGCAAAGTCACTTAGCATCTACAGTAACTCTGCTGTCTGCCAACGCTTTAAGGTGCTAATCAGCTCTAGAAGGGAATTTATGAATGGCAGAGAAATTACTCTGTGTAGCCTGTCGGAGACTACAGAGCATTTGTTCTCTCACATCAATAGTATGTACAAAACTAAAAATAAGATCCTCCAAGCTTCAAAGTTCACAACAGTTTACCCTACCACACCATGATACTCCTACGAAGCTAAAACAAACACCTCCTTTTTCCGAATCAAAATTGCATAACAAGTCAGGCAATTGAAGTTTTTATTAAGTGTTTGGCGAAGACCACACTAAGATTACTAATATTGTTCCTTCAAAGATACAACTCAAACTAGTACCACCTATCACATGATGTGATAATGGTAATATTTATACTTTCATATAGACAAACATGACTCAATAGTCCATGCTGCCATTCAAGTAAAATAGATCAAGTCCCACCACATATAGGGAAGTACAGATGAAGTTACATTTGGGTCAGTACAGAAGACACTAAAATATAGAGTACATCGCCTGACCAACAAGTAAATTTAGGGGTACTAAAGACTAAAGAGTTAAATGCTCTACAAGAATATCACAGGTTCTTTAAAATGCTATCACAGAAAATATCCTCTCATCCAAAAACATTAGAATAATGAATACAACGACTAAGGGTAATTAAATCAGCTTACTAACAGATAAACAGAGAGTGGCAATAGTCCATATTTGATACGTAAAAGAGGATATGATTAAATGACTGATTGCATTTAGGACTGAAAATATATACTTAAAACTGTCATTGACAATTCATCTTATTTTTCTTACAGTACATACGAAGCCCAGTGTTGAAAAAATCGTCCGATTAACATGTAATCACCACCCTTGCAGTAAATTTAACACAAAATCGGCATATTAATCAGTCATCCAATTAATCGGGTGGTCAACCCAATTAATCATCTGGTCAACCGATTAATCAGACCACCGCGGATTAATCGGCTGTATAAAACGTGCTAGGGTTTGGTCTTTCCTCTCCTGCTGCACCCAGTCACCCACATCGCATTGCTGCTAGCTGCCCTCACGATGTCCTCCCACAGCCTAGACCCTAGACTAGATCTGGTCATTTCTGGCTTGGCTGCCATCACGCTGTCGCCAACGCTGACCTCGCACCGTCACCAGTGTCGCCCTCCTACCACCGCTTGCGCCACACTCCCGCTACCACCTGGATCTGCTGATCTGGTTGTCGCTGCCCTCGCGCAACCACCAGCGCCACCCTCTCGCCGCCGCCTGCGTTGTGCCACAGTGGCCCTCACACCGCCGCTGCTGCCGCCACAGCCTCATACCGGCCATATTCAGTGGGAGAAAAGGCAGACAATACTGACCTAAGAGAGAATGAGAGAGATAGAGTCATAGAGAGATGAACAAGAGATAGCCGGGCCTGGCCTGGCCTAGCCAATGATATAGATGGACAGCCTAGCCGAACGAGAGAGATGGACAGCCTGACCCTCTATCATCTTATGCTACTTCTATTTCTTTGACTAGAATTCCATGCATGTTCAGTATCAACACATTGATATATTATTTAAATATTTTATGTTGACCAATTAATTCAATTAATCCACGATTAACCGATTAATCCCTAATCCTGGCCGGCCGATCAGCTACCAACAACCGATTTTTTCCAACATTGCTGGAGCCAAACTAGGTCCTCTATGATTATTTAGTCCACTAATAATTTATGAAAATGGATAACAACTATTGTGGTTCTAACCACTTTCAAATTCCAGTTTTGTTACTTGGGCTGATTCTGTAAATTGACAGCTAGGAACAATTACTCATTCGAAGATAGCTAAGGAACAGATTGAAACCAATAAATCAAAAGGAGCTAAGTTAACAGACAACTTCAAAATGTACTGTTAATTCCAGATTTCAATTGACATGGATTGATGTGTGCATTTCAGTTCTCTTGGGGGTACAGGGTACTAATTAGTACACAGACTTGCTTCAATTATGTAGCCATCAGAAGTCTAGCCTGTGATTTGAAATGATTAGCATACTCCCTTAGTGGTCTGAGGTTTATAGAAGGTATATGGGGGCAAAATCTTCTAACTTGAGAACAGCTGGATAGAATATTTAGACATATCAGTGTTTAACCACAACTGTGCCACACATCCAACACTAGAGATTAGAGAATCATGTGGGTGATACGGAAGGAAAGGAATGCAAGTATTTCAATCAAGTGATTCAAGTCCAGAATAGAGGAAGAGCTCTGCTTATAGGCCACTGCAGGTGCAAAGGATTTGAGACCTTTGTAATACAGGAATAGTTACTTTGATGGCCACACATTTGGCAGATTTTTCGCCTTCTCCGCTCTTTTCTTACTTGGCTATTTGGTTTAATCGTATACTTTGTTTACTCCTACTGTTGAAATACTAGCATCTCTACTGCTTTTAGTTTCACTTCAAAAACTAAAGAAAATCACAATGCAGTAGGAGGCTAAGTAGTAACATTGGTCACTCACATAGGGGATCTTAGAGGCCTTATCGTTCACAGCAGCGGCCACGCCGAGAGCAGCGAAGAATCCCAGCCCACCGCAAAGCCACGCCAGCGCCTCATACTGACCAACAAAAACGACCAAACAGCATCAGATCAAACCAGATGGTACCTGAGACCCCCATGAATCCATGATGCAGTGCACAGTGCAGCAGGAGAGTTGGGTAAGCGAGAGTCGGACCTTGCCGATGTGCGGCGCGAGGCGGTCGACGCAGGGCTCCGGGAACGGCGTGCCGTTGTCCCACACCAGCTCGTCGTTCGTGGGGAGCTGCGACCCAAAATCCCCAAATCCCAAACCGAATCGATTAGACAGAGAGATTGAATCGGGAGAGGGAGAGGGGGAGAGAGAGAGAGAGAGAGAGAAATTAGAGGATCCCTGTCTTGATGAGAGAGGGCATCCATGCAATCCATGGAAGGCGGGGCCTTACGGGCTGGTCGGGGACGATGTGCCTGCCGACGGGGAGCCCCATGCCGGCGCGGTGCCGCAGCGCGGAGCCCGCGGCGCGCGCGACGGCGCCTTGGCCGCCCAGGATGCGGGACCCGACCGCGGTCAGCCTCCCTGCCATCTCCACCCCTCTCCCTCTCGCTCTCTCTCGCTCTCGGATCTGCGTGTCCGGGGATCGTCGCGGTTGTGCTGCTCGTCGGCGGCGGCGGAGACGAAAAAAATGATGGCGAAATTATAGTGGTAATTATCAAAGAGTAAGTGGGCTTAATTCAGGTCTCCGCTCGTCGGCCTAGTTGGGCTTTGTGGGCCCATCTAGGTAGACAGGAGAGGCTATGCGTTTTGGGCTTTTCACTTACATTGGGCCCACCAGAGTTGCTTTGCAATTTTGAAGTAGCCCATTTTGGAGAGGGAGATTCGATTATAGGATGAAAATTGAGGATTTACTCTCCATATCTCAAATAACATATAGGGTCTATTTAAATTAATCACATGTATAAATCCTTAATTTTTATCTAAATGGAGGGTATATAATTAATTTTTTCTTTTGGAGATGGCCACATAATAAAATCACCTGTCTTTTTAAAAACAAAAACAAAAAAATATCATGTTTTCTTGGCCTAAATAAGAAGACCGAATCCGAAATTCTACTTGTCCATCTATAGTGGAAGATTATTAGGCGAGCACGATACTATAATCTTACAAATTTCCAGTACACTGTTTTTTGAGAAAACTAAGATCAGCATTATTTCAAAGTGCTAAAATTATGATCTGAAATAATAATAATTTGAATGATTAATATATAAATTAAATAAATATTATGTGTTATAAATCAAGCAAACAATTTTGAAAAAAGTTATCAATCTCAGCGATGCTAATGATTGTACTTTTTTGAGAAATTGTATTTTTGGAAACATAATATGAATAATCTAATAATGGATTATCTAGACTAATCATAGTGTGTTTGGTTGAGATACATATTATGAAAAAGATAATGTAAGTCATGAACTATGAAAAAGTTAGTGTGAACTATGAGTTATAGAAAAACCGTGAAGTTATTTAATTAGAGTAACTGTGGATTTATGTTTAAGCGATTGTACGGAGCTTAACAACTGGAAACGACTATTTCATACCTCAATTTAACAACACATATAATAAACTTATGCAAACTAGTGAATGGACCAAACAGTGCAAATCATGAAAGCTGTGGAATTTAAGGATGAACAATTTTTATTTTGTACTGATAAAAAGCTGCTACAGCTAGAAAAACTGAATTTATTTGATAATTGTTTAGTCAAGTTTTCGCTCTAACCAACAGTTGGATCTTAATGCATAGCAATGCTTCTGCAGCTTTAGCCGACCAATGTGGAGAAAATGAACAACAGTTTGATTAGTTCCAGGTCGCCATTGTCCAAGTCGGTGAGATAACAATTCTGACGTTTCTGTCAGCATAAAAGCTCTCCTGCCTCTACAGTTTCTCTTCAGAAATCAGAACACCACAAGTCAATCCTACAGACTCCTCCATTGTAGATTCGTCTCATCTCCTGTTCATAATTGAATATGTCGAAGATTTAATTCAGATGCAGATCAGTAGCCAAAGAACTTTTGACAGATACCTGCTAAACGAGCTCAGTTCTTCAGTACAGTCTCAAACAAAACCGAGTACAGTGCAATTAGGTGACAATAGAGTATATGATTTGGAATATATAGAGATGGCGATGATTCAGGTTTATTCAGTTGATCAGTTCACATGCACATTCTAGAAAAAAGAAACAGAATAATTTAATCATCTAGCTAAACAATTTTACAATTAAATCTAATTTACCATATAATCACTTGTAAAGAAGCAAAATCAGTAATTAGGAGAGTCAAGTCAGTATCCAAAACTATAGACCCTAAACTAACCAGCATAATTAAGCAGCCAGGTAGCAGCTGTTTACCCATCACGCTGCCATGACTAATGAATTACACACTCCAATAATAATGCCAAATTCAGCAAGCCTTTCATTCAGCTGTGATATCTGTAAGGCAATCCAAGAACATCAAGATATACATTTAAGAAGTCTTTTTTACCATGCACCAAAGTATCGTGAATCGTTTATTTTTTATCGGACAATCACAACTAAAGCATATAATCTATTACCTCCTATTACCTCATAGGAGGTAATAGAAGTTCTTTCAATGTCTATACTTGTCTGATTCTAGGGCTAGTTAACTGCTGGTGCCAGCTCTTTCGAGCCTCCGTGGCTAGTGCTCCTTCAATACCGCCACCTAGAGCTCTTGGACAGTCGGTCGAGCCGCCATGCCGTCGAGAGTCAAGATTGTTCTAGATCGCCGCTATTGCATAGTAAGCACGTCAGTCGTCTCTCCTACTCAAGGCATTGGTGCCCCTGACACACTCCCCGATAGACATGCCTCTACGTCGTCTATACCGCCAGCTAATGACATCGCTTCTGAGTCCTTACCGTCGACATCATCCATGATCTAAAAGCCTCTAGTTACCGTTGCCGATCTACACTGGCTAAAGCCGAACTGGCTAATTAATTATTATTCTATTTTATTTCTAATTTAAATATAATCAATAGCTAAGATTAGTTTTATCACCTATATCTTAAAAAGATAAAAGTTGCACCGTAAATCTTATTGAACAGGAAAGCAGGTTCAGAAGACCCCGTAGAAGAAAATCGGCTCTTCCTCCTCACAACCGCCGGCAACAGCCACCGCGCGCGATGCCCGTCGCTCGCCGTTGCCGCCGGCGACCTCTCTCGTAGGAGACGACGGAGAGATACGACCGGCGATTGGCCCAGTTCTGTCTAAATGGCCGAATCACTTCTTGGCGATCCCCAAATTCAGAAATCTGAATAATTCAGAAATCTCTGACGACATTTGTCCCAGGTGACTGCCGGCGATTTCTTCTTGGGATTGTCTGTTTTTTTACGATGGACAGCGGCTAATCTTCAAATCATGCCGAATGATTAAAGCAAGAGATTTGCATCCAACATCAGGAGAGCTGTATAATTCTTGAATCAAGAAATCGTGATCATAAGTTCTGTTCTTTGTAGAACTCGAAATTTGTCAGCATTCAGACCCATGCCATCAAAGATTCTGATTTGAGGTCGCCATTGTTCAGGTCGGCGAGATAGCAAATCTGGCGTCGCTCTCATCACCGTCAATCTCTACAGCGTCTACGGACTCTGCAGAAAGCCACAGGTCAATGCCACATGCTACTCCACTGTAGATTCGAATCCTCAACCGCTGCAAATCTCGCAGATTTTAATTGAGATGCAGATTAGGGTTGCAATGTGCATCATGTCGATGCTACAAAATCTAGCCAAAAATCTCTTGACGGATACGGTTGGTTACTCTGATATCATCACGCAATAGTTAAGCACCTTGGAATGGAAGTGACTAGTGAGCTTAGTTAACTGAACTAACCCTGCGTAGTCACATGTTTAGTAGAGTTTTTTAAGTACCGATTCTAAAGAGTATCTCCAGAATCCAACAGAAGTGATCATATCATGCTAGAATTTAAAAGAATTGATTCTTCTTTTTTACTGTAGAAGAGAGTGCAGTGAAACCTTACTTCTCACGGTAACCAGTCAAATAAAAATTTAAATTACACATAAAAGTTCAGAAAAATATTTGTATATTATTAAAATATACTAGCACACTATATAATATAAACAATATCATAAATAATTTATATTCTTTGTTTATTTCTGTTCATATAAATTTAGATTATATAACGCAAGCTATCACATATATAATTGTATCTTACAAGAATTATCCTTTAGTCATCTAATCAGACGATTTCACAACTAAATCTAATTCATAGAATCACTTTAAGAAAGGATCAGATATCAGAATCCATAGCAATGCCAAATGAACGCAAAGTACCTTAGAAGTGAGCTTAGTTAACTGAACTAACCCTGCATCGTCATAATTAAGCAGCTACCCAACCCAACAAGTTGCAGATTGTTAAGCCCATCACCCGAGATTAAAACATGGTACCGACATCGGATCGATGCAGATGTTTCCACAAGCATCCACATCAGAAATCATAAGATTTGTCTCCCGGTCAGGGTCGCCTCCTGCTGTCTAATTGAGTAATTGCAGCTCAGATCCAATCAGTTTAACTAGTTCCCGAGCAATCAGCTCGTGCCACATTGCCAACCCCGTGTGAACCCGATCGCGATTACACTAATTGCTAGCTGCACCGACAGAGCCGTGTACCATTGATTAATCGAGATGTTAGCTAGCTGCCCCCCGGAACAGGATTAATCAATCAATCCATTGATTTCTTTTCTTTTCGGGTTCAGTACTTAATCAATCGTCGGTCTGTTCGGATTGTGAAATGAACTGTACAGATGCTCACATAGCATTTAGGACAGATTTATTACAACTTTAACTTCGAGATCTAGAGTTCATAACATACTCCATAAAATAAGGTAATTTGAACTTTTTTATTCCTTATTAGTTTGAAATAAAACCAGATAACTTAACTCAACTAAGTTTTTGTTTGGTATAACTCTAATTCAGAGATTTATGCTCGATCTGATACTTTATTTGATATAACAAAATAGCTTAAACTTTTATTTTTAATCTAAAATAAAAACTAGATTACTTAATTAAATATCATTCATCCATCCACGTCTCTAACTCTAAGATTTCTTAGAGTTAGATTTAATTAACTCTAAAAATTTCTAAATCTGAAATTGTGTCAAATAGGATCTAAATACTCTTAGTTTATACATAGCTTTAAATATAAGATTTTTTGAAACTAGATTTACCCTAGCTATAAGAAATGAGATGTACTAAACATGACCTCACTGTTCGATGTGTTATGTCCCTCTCTCCTCCAATCCATCGAGCAAAAGGGGAAAAACTACTTGAAACATTTCAAAGCATCTGTCTTTAAACAAGAATGGATATTTTTCAGTGGGCATTCAGAATGGAACGGTTTCCTACAAATTCAGATTTGCTCAAGCAAATCGGAGTATATATGAAACAGGTGTGCCCGTCACTGTAACAACTCCTGATTAATTACGCGAGATTAATACGTACGGCATATCGCCGTCGTGATCTACCCACAGTAACGCGAGTGTTTTGTTCAGTTCATCAGTTGGATATCTGCATCAGGTGATAGGCAGGCAGAGAGTAGACGTCGCACGCTGAGACCTCTAAGTGGTGTAAAAAAACTCCAAATATTATTGCATAGAAAGTCTTTCCAATAAAATTTATTTTCTAGATCTTATTTCTATCTGACAAACTCTTGATACATATTTCCTATATTTTAATATATTTTCTCTTCTATGTAACAGAGATATATCACACTTATCATATCTCTCATTTTCCTCTCTGTATAACCAATAAGTAGAGCTGAGACACGTGAGCCACTTCTTAGAAGTAGAAAAGATAAAAAATAGTTTTAGAAATCTATAGAAATTGAGATCAAGATAGAAAAATATTGGAAATACATTTTAGACTATAAATTCATAAAAATAATTATAAAAAGTTATATTAGGCATCATATGCAGATGATCTAAAACACGTCAAGATAAGAAGTCTCGTCCGAATAAAATGGACGAGAACCAGATGCCATTTCTGTTTCTTGTGGTCACATCCATGTATCAATCTTTTTTTCTTTCTCTTGTCGCAAAAAATATAAATCTTTCGTATTTTTTCAAAATGGCAGATTAATTTGAGAACTTATATTTTCAATACATTTGTGACCACCAATTATGTGGGCACGTTGGTTAGTTGAATTTGGCGTCCTGTGCAATAATTCTAGTTCGATGAACACACGATCGAAACATACATATACATACATACATACACACACACACATATATATATATATATATATGCTCCGTGACGGAAGAATGAGAAGCATGTTTAGGTCAACGAGTAGTAGCAGCAACCAAATCATAGGGTTCTTGACGAATCATCCACCTGCTGCCGAGCACATTCCTGTGACGTTGATGAATGAGAAGGTGCCTTGTCTCGAGGCATCGAACCACGTTCTGATTTGCAAATTGCGAAGTAGCCGTGTAGTCAAAGTCAATTTGATATATCTCCAACTCTAAAATTACATTAAATTTGTATTTATTTGATAGGATGAAGTGGTTTAAACTCTAATTTTAGTACAGAATAAAACTAAACGAGTCAGGTAAATACCCTAAATCTACCCGTATCTCTGGATTTAATTAGTCTCTAAAAATGTCTTAGAATTAGAGCTAGATTTAATTAGTCTTTAAAAATATTAGATATGGAATTGTGGATGTTATCCCAAACTATCTTGGATCTAGTTAAATCCCAACTCTTTCACATGCACACAGTCTAATGTCCCACTGACTGTGCTCAGGACAGTTTTACAGTATCATCTGAAAAGAAAGCTCTACAGTATCCTCTGAAATCAAAGATTACAGTATCTTGTAGAGTTGCAGTAGATCAACAGAACATCACCAGTTTCACTCTTACTTTCACTGACAGTGAGGAAATGTATATTCGGTTTACTTTCGACGAGTTACAATGCTGGATGATCTTGTAACCGTTAACATGGTGCTTTAGCACCTTTTGTCGATAAAAGGTATATTATTCAGGAGTAGAAGCGTAGAACTAACAAAATCTCTGAAGATTGCACCTTTTGTCGATAAAAGCAATGGTGCTTTAGCGTGCTGTCAAACAAAGAAATTCAGGGAGGAGGAAGGCTTGAAACTGAAACGTCGCCAGCCGGCAAGCAGTATGGTAACCACGTACTCCTAAGCAGGCCGGCAAGATCTGGCCCAGTAGAAGATGAGGCATAATGCGTTCATGCACTTGAGCATTTCATGGAGATCCAAGAACTGAAGGTCTGAAGTAGCAATGCACTGAGCTGCAGCAGTTTCAACTTTCAACATTCAATTGTTCATTCAGTATGGTGAATTCAGGGAGTAATAAGCAGGCCGGCAAGATCCGGCCCTGTAGGGGACGATGCATTCATGCACTTCATGGAGATCGAGCTGCAGTACTGTACTGCACTGAACTGAACTGTAGCAGCTTCAAACTTCAGCTGGTCGTCAGGGTCAAAACTCAAAAGCCGATCGAAACGAGGGAGGCAGGCAAATGATGACGCATTTTGGAGCAGCAAGCTCCAGCTTTTCAGTTTACTCCATCCTTTTGGACGCTCATTAGTACACTACTCCTCGTCTCTGGTAGCTGGAGCCCTGAGCATGCTCAATCATCCTGCTGAGCTGCAACTGCGAGCACAGGAGGTGCATGCAGCGATAGCCATGGATGTACAGGATCATAATGCAGCAGACTGCACGGCCATGGAGTATGATGGAACTTTGCAGTTTGCCCATGCACTTTTAGGGCCTCTCTGCTTTCTGAGCTCTTAACCCTAGTGTAGTAGTGTGCCCATGGTCCATGGAACTGCATTGATGGCACTGGAAGAGTAGATGGAAGCTGGAGCTTCCCATCAAGTGAGCTTACCCGTTTAACTACCAGCTAACTGCTGCTTTCATGCTATTGCTAGGAGTAGTACCATCAGGTAATGCTAGTGGATTGTACATGTGAACATTTCATTTTCATGATGTCTTCAGTGCAGCGTGGGCTTCTGCAAGAGACAGGTCAATTTTATCACCACAGCAAAAATGCAACCACTGGTGAAACAGGATGGAGAGTTTGCTAGTTTGCACAGAAGTCTCTGTACAACGAGGAACAATTGAACAAAGTGCACATGCAATGCAAGCAGTATTATGTCAGCAGAATTCAGACACTCTCTTTTACTTGCATCATCAGGAATTTTGCACAGCCTTTTCTGTTGCCACCAAAATGCAAGCTACTGTACCCAAAGCCGTGGCAAGTTTATGCAGTACTGTTCAGAGAGAGAAAG
>KE372688.1:930160-940805 GCA_000418225.1 Zizania latifolia | reverse complement strand
TAATTCATAATATATAACTAAGAAGAGAGTAAGAGGAGAGTAATAGTTGACAGTTGAGAGAGGTGAAAATGCCATCTTGAGTAATGAGTAGAACTAGCTAGCGGCGGTGTTGTTTTCACTTGTGCAAGTGGAGAAAGAACACGAGAGTCGATCTATCGACCATCCGTTAAGTTACCCGTCTCCATCCTGCTTGCGTATAGCGTTCAGTTTTTTCTACTATTCTCGTAGGAGTAACAGTTATGACCTTGTTTGTGGAGGTTTTCTGGCTACTCTCATAATTCTTAGCTCCTTTAAACAGACTAGGAGACTATTTGGCATATTATTTGGCGGATTCTAGTATCTGCATTATTTTGAGAATCTAAAACTTGTTCAAATAATTTAGATTCTCATTTCAAATTATAAAACTCAATAACATAATCTAAAACCGAGAAATTATAAGACACTCGCTTTTTAAGCTCTCCTGATAAACTCTATATTTTTCTCACCAGATTGTAAAATAAGTTACAATAAAATCTAAAAATAAACTAATATCTAGAATATTCTCATCAGTCGCTTCTCGAAATCTCAACTTGACCAAGTAGGCTTCCTATTAGGAATTTGCTATCTGAACCTGTAGCAATTATAAGGAATTTTGCTGTCGATCCTCTTGGGGATGGATGCCGTGGCCAAATACTCAACCGGTGGTAAATTCCAGAGCATCCCTTTCTACCGGGCGATCGACGCTTGTAGGGCGAAGCTTCGTAAGCCGCTTTCAGCCTCACGTCGGTCTGTGCGTGGGCCGTTTGGTTTCTTCTGCATCCCTGCCGCCGACAGCCGTGAGGCTTCGCCGGCGGCGAGCTGAGCTTCACCTGTCACTGAATCCGTCCAGGTCAACATTGATTTGGGCCGTCCTCTTGACTACTACTTTGTATGGGCTGAGGCACTGAAGCCCGGTTGCATGAAAAAAATTTGATGATTAGTCGCATTAAAACCTTGATTATGTTGTCACCATATCAATAATATACGATCAATCGGAGTCATTTCTTAGCCGTGACAAACCGTCTAAGTCAATAATATACAAACATACGAGTCAAGATGACAAAACAATCAAAGTCAGTTTCTCGGCAATGACAAATCATCTAAATCAATAATATATGGCCACGTGAGTCCAGATAAAAAAAATCAAAGTCACTTCTTAACATTAACATTGATAAACCATCTAAATCAATTAAATCAATGATACAGGACCATATGAGTTTCAGGATGAAAAAAAATCAAAGTCACTTCTTAACAGTAACAAACCATCTAAATCAATGAATGATATTAACCATGTGAGTCAAGATGAAAAAAAAATCGAAATCGCTTCTTAGTAGTGACAAACCATCTAAATCAATGACATACGACTATGTCATTCAAGGTAATAAAAAAAACAAAGATACTTCTTAGCAATGATAAATTATCAAATCTTTGGGTTACATCTGAGCCTGGTTTCTAGGTAGGAGAGTATACTACCGTGGAAAGATATTCAGAATCCGACTGGAGAAAAACATTCAGAAACCTGCAATTCTAATTCCACTGTTCCAGTAGGCAGCCAGCTGACAGCTACCATACGGAAATGGAGTAATGGGCGCATGGAAGTAAGTAGTAAATGGCTAGTACTGTGGTGGTAACAGGCAGCTTCTTGTCGGTGTGGATGAAGTGTGGGTACTGGGTCGTAGTAAATAGAGTTGCAGAGTTGCAGTTGCAGTGCAGAGAGGATCATCAGTGCTAAAATGGCTTGGCTTGGTTGGGATCAGGTCAGGGACTCCTTCAGGCCAAACCTGGGTGAAGGCTCAACAGTCAAGATGGTCAACTCCAACCTGTTCTTTGTCAGCTGATACCCATCCCTACATGCTTGTCCCTTGCATGGAATCACCACCACCCAGCAGGTCTTACAATTCCGACCTCACCTTAGCCACAAATTCCCTACGGCCAGTTCTGTCCTGAGAGATGTGCAAGCAAATGCAGAGCTGCAACTCTGAAGCTAAGCAGACTCATCTCGATGTCTCAGCAAAAGAAATGAAGTTTGAAAAGTTTTCCTGATGGTCCAAAATGTTACTGTTTTTGAAGACCTCATGGTCCAAAAACGTTTGCATGATCTCTTCCCACCGAAAACTGAGCATCTATACGTTTACAATTGAAGATAAAACCTCAAATGCATTTATGCACCAGGCCAGAATCTGGGACCCATACTGTGCCAAAAGGCTTGAATTCATAATGGTACATTTAGCCAATGCCAATTCCCGCTTTCAGAGTTTCAGTTCAAAACTTCTGGAGCAAAGCATCCATTCAGGTACAGCATGCAGAGCAAGTAAATTTATGTTCATTATAGTAGTCCTAGCAGAACCTTCCAGCAGATGAAAATGCGAAAAGGCACAATTAGAATCATTTCAGGCTCCAAAAAGAACATTGGAGTACAAAAAAGTGATGTTATGTACAAAACGTGAAATGCCATGATCAGAGGATTTGCACTTTTGCCTTACATAAGTTGGTGGACTTTGTATTTTTATCACATATGTATAGATGATATGTGACCTTTAGGCCCGTTACCATACACTAGGGGTGGAGTAAAAATATAAAGTCTACTTAACTTTGGGGCAAAAGTACAATTAATCCGCCATTATTTGATCTGGTCATTTATTATGTTCTTGTCTCTTGCAAGTGGCCTCTATTCAGAACTGTGTTCACTTGAGGACTACAGCAATAGAAAAAAAAATCTAAACTGCTATAACCTACAGGTTTCCTCCATCCCTGTGGACGGGACGGATTTCGTCTTTTAATCACATACAAAATTTGAACATAAGTACATAGCCAAAGCCAAATGATGACCAACAATGGTGTGCATAGTGAGAAAATTCAGAGTTTCTTATCTTTTGCTCACCAGGGTTATCGATCCGGTGATTGTACTCAACCTACACTCTTCCCATGGGAGAAAATGGAGGGTCGAGGACAATGGATGGAGGTGTTCTTTCTTTTCTCCTCTTTGTTTTCTTTTGCTTCTTCTCTTTTGCTGCTACTGATTCAACTAGCTGCCTCACTTCATCCTTGAGGAGCATCTTCAGTGAGCTGGAGGACAGCTTGTGTTTGAATTTCTCAATACCGTTGGCTGAAGAAACTTCAGAACAATGAATCAAACAAATGCAGACTGAAAATGCCTGCAATGCTGATAACCGCGCATGGAAATCCACCGAGAAATGTCCTTCGCCATCTGCCTTTATTGAAAGGGCAGGGAGATCTTCTTTGTTACCCTGTTCCAACGTTTGGAGCGCAGAGCTTAAAGACAACATCTAGCTGAATACAGCTTATTAATGCAGTTGTAAACTAGAGTATATATAAGTAAATAAGTGGTATATGGCTGTTTCTCCAATACTTTTTAGGGAGGATTAAGCAACTATTACATGGTCTTCAACTACATCTATGTAAAACATTATGATAGTGCTAATTCATGAATAGTAAATTTGAATCCTAAGACATACTAAGGTCATGATTTGAATGCAGGAATTTACTACCCTAAACGTGCTAGTGATAAAAGTACAATAAGGACAACCTATAAGGTTTACCTTGAAGAACAGTTCCATGGGATGCTTGCTTTCAGTCATCACCGAATCAACCCAATGACTATCATATGCATTGTCAAGGACAGCAATTGGGCAAGACATATCCCATCCACCACAATCACAGCCTCCACCACTCTTGAGACGGTCAAGTAGAGGTGATGGGCTGGTTTCATCATCCCCCGGCAAACCGTGTGCGCCGCCTGCTGCAGCCACTTTGATGGTAGCAGATGGTGAGCCATCTTTCAGTTCTTTGGACTGGGTTTTGTGAAATGGTACTTGGATTACAACAGCAGCAACCTCCAAATGTGGATGGAGATCTTCTCGAGACCAAAGGCTAGATGCTGATGCATCCGAGTCATTCCTTGTAGTACTTGGCCGCTCCATCAGATTATTGCTCTCTAGATAGCCTCTAGATATCGAATTATTCACAGCACTGCAGAATGCTGATTTGTTGGAATCTGTACATTGAATCCTCTCAATGGCAGAACTCCGTCTCGCATGAGCGATGTCAAACAAGACAAACTCGTTGATGGCCGAGTTGTTCAAAACACTATTTTGTCCAACTTCAGAGTACAAATAGGAAGACACATGCATTTGGCCTACAATTGGAGGCAAACACCAACGCCTATCCTTTGAGGTCTTTCCAACGGTGCTTGTTCGCTTCCCTGTGCTATGGAAAGTGTAAATCCAATTCATTTCGTTTCCGGCTTTCCAAGAGTTAGCATAAATGGATTCTTCTGGACCCTTGGTACAAAATTCAAAACCAAAAGCATCATTGCTGGGATCCAGTTTAAGAACCGCATGGAGATGAGTTGGTGATGAAGTAACCGTCAAAGGCTGGGCTTCCCTGCTCTCCTGGCAATTAGGTCTGATGCTTTGTTCAGTCCTTGAGCTACCACTCAACAAAGATTTGCGCGATACACTACCTTTTCCTTCAGCCAGCAGGCTACTAGATTTGCCATTTTCCTTTTCCATAAGAGAGGAGTTCCTAAGAGACTTGGACTTCATGATAGGATACAGAATTTTCTTGAATGGACTAAATCGAGCTTTCGTGGTGCCATTAGCACCATGAATACTCTCTGGTGAACATGTAGCATCAAAAACACCAACCTTTGTCGACAAGGACTTGGGCACTTTACTTACCAGGTCACCTCCACCATGCTCACTCCCATCAGGACAAACATCAACTGGATGTTGGCAATTTGATCCTGTATATTTGCTACAGCTTCCTTCAAGCTGTCTAGTGTGGACACCTTTGGTGGTGTCTTCATCAAGAGAGATCTCCAGGAAACCATCTCTTTCACAATCTTTCAACAAATTGCAGTCCATGCGTGGTCTCCCAAGTCTTGAATTTTCATCAGGAAGCTCACGCAATGAGAGACCAAGGAACTCCCTGGTAGCTAGGTTAGCTTTATTGCTTGCTTCCATGGATGAACTCGTTTTGCATGAACGACTCCGTTGCTTCCAAAAGTATGCTCCACTTGTGCTAGGCTGAGAGGATGAGTCCACAATCTGAAAGGACATAAATGAATCTCTACTGTATGCAGAATCTGATTCCCTCCTTCCTTCTTGGATTTTCCTCAGTCTGCTAACGTCGCTAGAACTCTGGTACATAGAGCCTCGCTTATACATGGTGCTATCTTCTTGGTTCGCCTCATGTCGTCTTGAAGGCAAACTTCTGCAATGGAAATCTGGAACCCGGTCGAGGTGAAGTCCTCCCAATTTTCCATCTGAACATTTCAAATGATGGCATTTGCTCGGATGTGCTTCCCCACTAGGACTGTCTGCCTCCTCATTGATAGATTGCATCATTTCCTTAGCTACTTGATGTCGAGAACGATATCCCATAGACAAGATCTGCATGTCATCAAACCATTACACATTGTTAGCTAGTATTTAGGTTCATAGCACTATGCAAGTAATCTTTTTTTTGTTTGCAGTTCAAAGATTGCAACTTGCTTCCATTTTCCACCAAGCAAATAATTTCTACCAGGATACTGCAACGAAAAAAGTGGATTCAATCTATCAGCCCACACAGTTATAACTTACTATAAGCTTGAAATCACCAGTTGTACATAAATACACGAGCAGTTTGAGCCGGAAATGACAAATTAACTACCAAGAGTACTAATTGAGGTCACAAACTGGAGGTTGGGGTGCAAAACTAGATAGTACAACAAAAGAAGTGTAGAAATGACATCCTCCTAAGAACAGGAAAAGGGGAGCAGTGGCGTCACTCCTAATCCAAAACCAAACACAACTGCTATAAATTACTAACTCCATTCTAAAAAAACTGATAAGTGAAAATGATATGAATAAGTTATCATAAAAATTCGTTTAGTTATATTTTTTAAAGATTTTTTTATAAATATTATCACGAAAACAAACCAAAATCTACCCAGTATTCCAACTATATACCACGAAATGATAAAAAAAAGTCGCTCCTTTTTCTCATAAACAACACCAGAGTGTCCTAGCATTCTTGCATTCGAGGAAACCTAAAATTTGTTAAAGATTAAAGATGAACATGTCCACATGAAAACCAGTCAAATCCCACCACCAAACAGGCAGAACTCTGCTCATCCGGAAACCTCACACACTCTCACATCTGCATCAAATCCAGCAAAAAAAAATCCCCAAGATTTCTCAATGAAACACATTGCTTTCACCAAGAGAAGTTGTGTCACCCCCCAAAACCAACCTGTGTCAAACTCCCATCCCAAATCCCAGAGACCCAGACCAACCACCTCAAGCACAGGCTGCACAGCAGAGATTAACAGTTGGCTTGAGCTAGCACAACTCGTCGGAATGAACACCAAGAGACGCCATTACCTCGGCTCGGTGAGAACCAGATCAACGCTGCAGAAAAGAGATTCCTCAGCCCTCTCTTCTTGTCTCCCTCTTCCTGGCGGCTGGCGGCTGCCGAAATATTCTGAAATCTCTTTCCGCGTTAACTACTCGCAAGGCACGAACATGAAATATCCTCCTGAGTCAAGGGACCAAAGTGCAAGACGACTAGCCTCGGATATCAGTGATAATATGATATCGTATCACGAGCTCGAGGGGGTGTCCTCCTCCAGCGATCCATTAGGCCACCTAATGATGATTAATTAGTGCTCAATTAGTAGCAAGGCTGGAGTAACTAATTGGCTCTCTTGGGGAATGTGTCATTGCTGGGGAGGAGTAGGCGAGTAGCAGTCACCGACCACTGACCAGTGGAGTTTTTTCATGTTTCTGAACCAGGTCGGTGTGCGATACTGTTCAACAGTTTAAGCTGTGAAAATAATCTTCTGGTACGAAAAATGATCTTGTAAAGCTTCTTTTTCTCGTTGTTTCTATTAATCTTCTCACAAGAATATATAAGAATATATAAGCACACACACATACAGACATTGGAGTGTCGGACCAGGGCGGCACTGATGAGGTTTTTCAGCTCGAGACACGAGAAAATCGCTGCTGCATGGTGGTTCGCTTGCAAGCTGGACGAGCTGAAATTCTGAATACTGCTCGTCGATCTCGAGCTGGAAGAAATCATATAAGGCCACTACAGATTGCGTGCACCGGACTGGAGCTCCTGCTTCTGCTTTGTGAACTGGTGTCGTGGAGATGGAGGAGATCCACACGACCAGGGGCCCCCACCACCGCACGGCAAGCAAGGCCATGGATGTCGCGCAGGAGTGCGGACGACGTCACTATTGATAAGGCATGTAGCTGAATAAACTATTCTTGAATTTGTTCAAAATTTTGTCTCTCACTCTTATCTTTTGATCAGCTGTTAACATTCTGGTCAAGCTAAGCACATACTCAACAAGTAAACTGCTGTCCAGGCACAGCATCATTTGATCGATCAAGCTACCACCAACAAAGTAAACTGTTATTCAGACACAAAATCATTTGATCAAGCTATCAACAAGTAAACTGTTGTTCAGAACTTGAGACGCAAAATTATATGATCAAACATACTTAACTACTACGTACTCCTGTGATCGATCTTGAGCTATGAGTGTACATTACGCTATATATATAGTTCGACTGCAGCTACTGTAGTCTGTAGCGTAGCTTCTGTAGCTGAACAATTTTCAGCTGCATTGGTCTCATTAGACTTAATTAGCTTATGTTAATCGTCAGCTCTAGCGACTAGTTTACATTGGCAGTCACGTTGAGTTCCCTTCCAAAAGCATCACCAGAATGCACGCATGATGCGTGGAGCATCCCCCACAAAAAAACACATTCCGACGACTAAACAATCAGAGCATCATCAACAAGGGGTTAGTACTTGTCGTCAAGATTCTTCGCCTGATGCCTTGATCAACAAATCGTAAGCTTGTCTTGTCTCCTAGTAATTTTTCAGTCACACATGCTCTTGTTGGTCCTGAGAGGGCTGAGATGCACTCTGGCTTTTTACCCCTCTCTTATCTTTACTAAAGTCATCCTAGTGCTAATCTTGACTGTATATGTAGTGCAGTCTGCAGCAGCTTCACTCCTCTGTGGACGCTGGATTCGACTGATCACATCCTGTCAGCGTCACGTTCCTAGGGTTGCATTGGCGAGTGGTGATCGAGGTGACCGTGACAACAACCTGAAAGCCTGGAGCTTCAATGGTGTGACAAGGTGACTGCAGAATGGTTAGTTGGCTCGTTCCATCAGGCAGCACTACTCATGCATGATGAATACTGCCATGCAATTAGACAAGGAGCAAACAAACATCAAGATACACTAGCATGTTGAATATCTGAATAATGTGCTGTACTGCTGTGTTGACGGGAGATGTTGGTTTACTAGAGTCTATGTTATTCGCATACGCTAATACGGATATGAATACAATATATGACAATACATCGATGCTTCATTTTAAAAAACTGATACAGTTATGCACGTATGTTATGTTATATATATTGAAATTAACTGATGTTTATATATAAGATAGATACATTTTAAGATATATCAAATTAATAAAAATTGTTTGTTTTTATAGATATAATGGTCATGATTAAAAGAATAAACGGTATCCATGCACCGGATTAGTCATGTGAGCTTAGCTCTATTGACTGAATTGAATTGGTCAGCATGGGCTTTTTTTCCACTAACCTAGGTTTACAGTTTATTTCAATAATAAAATTTGCTTTCGAAATAACTTATAGTCATTTAGAGTTATAAATTGTCTGAAAGATAACACAGTATGGATGGATGGATGATAGAACCCCTACGTGTTGTCTGCCCAAGAATCCCCAGAATTAATAAGCCAATGAGCTGTTATTCAACCCCTCGTTGCAAGCAAGCACCGTCGAGTAACTAAGGCCAGAAGAATACTTCAATCTCCAGCATCGCCGCTGGCCCATCCCTCCGGCCGCCGCTCGCCGGCGCTGACCTCGGCGCTTCACGGTGGCGGGTGGCCGTTCGCCCGTCTGCCTCAATCCCTACCTCCGCGTGCGTTTTCAGATTGGGAGATGAGAAACAATGGGCCAACTCAAACTGTGCCTCGATTAGAGCCCAGTTTTTGTGGGCCGAATCGGACCAATTCCTAGTGGGCCAAATTGGGTCGCCACCATTGACATCGACCCAATTTCGAGTGGGCGGGTCGCTGCAAATGGTAGCGATCCAAACTGGGGCGGGCCTACGTGGGCCGCGTCTTTCCGTGAACAAGGCTGGAGAGGTCCAAAAGTTGGTGGCCCAACGGTGCAATTCCTTCTCTATGCTCTACTGCCGGCGCCGGAGACGACGCTTGGGCAGGCCACCTCGACTACGCCTACTGGCCGGCCTTCTCCGGATAGCTGCGGGTTGGCCGGCGTCGATCGCGTCGAGGAGCACGGAGGCATCACAGCCGGCCGGCCTGCACACGCCGTGAATGCACGGAGGCCGGCCGGCGGCCGACGCCGACGAAGCGACGATTGCCTCGGTGGCTTGGCGTGCGGGCACTTGTCGTGGTAGTACCGTAGTAGCTGACATAGCTTGAGCCAGCAATCGTTGCAGGCCTTTGCGGGCAACTCGCTACTGGCCGTCGTCGATCACCATCGCCGGCATGAGCAGCCGGCAGGAGACGACCACAGCAGCGAGTATAATATTTGAAGCTTTAAAATTAAAATTATCTATTTTAAAAATGTAAAATTAAAATTAAAATGTTTAATGTTTAATAAATACAGTATTAAGACATACTTTATTGCGTATCTAATAAAGTTAATTTGATATTATAGTTATTATTGTAATTTTGTATAAAATGGACAAAATTAAATAAGTCTGGCACTGGGAAGAGAGAAGTAATGGGGACCGGGAGAAGATCCAATTAAAAGAGGCAACTAAATCCACATTAATTCAAATATTTGGCATCAAATCAATCATACAGATGGCAAATTTAATCAGCATTCATCACCAAACACATTTGTTACGGTAGGATCGTTAATTCATTAATAACTGTGAAAAAGGCGTGATCTACCTACCTACACGGCACCTCCATCCCAAATTCCCAGCCAAAGGTAGCTTTTGATAAGGGGCAAGAGTGGATTGGATTGGATGATCTAAAATTTTGGTTAGATGAGATGATTATTTTAGTTAGATGGATAGGATTATCTATTTTTTTATTTAGTTGTAAACTAAATAGAATGAGTATGTAGGGAGACGTTGACGATGACACTGCTAACAGAAGGTGTTTGCCGTGGCAAGTCATTGGTGTAGAAGGGTGGATGAGTTTATCCAGTAAATTTTTTTATAGATTTATATGACATCTTAAGAGAATTAAGATGGTTGATCTAGCTCAGCCCATAAACCAAATGAACTAAACTAGATAAAATAATTTCATCGGTTTCATCCTACCAACCATATGCTACCGAAATTAGCTCGATCCTACGTACGTTAATTACGTTGCCAACTGCCATTTGTCGTCGTCAACTCATCAGCGTCTGTTGCTGCAACCTTGCCGTTGCCATATCGTTGTCATCATCATAATCAGATGACAGCCGTTGTGCAATCCAAAGCTGACGGCTTTGCAGGTTGCCTGTGAGTTTCGTCCTCTTCCTGCCTGCTTCTCCCCTCTCCTGTCTCTAGCTACCTCCGCCATGGCTCGACGGTCGTGGTGG
>KE372688.1:904211-921023 GCA_000418225.1 Zizania latifolia | reverse complement strand
CTGTATCAAACAGTCCTTTAGTTGAGTAATCTAGTTTTTTTAAATAAAAATTATTTTATTATATTATATAAACCTCAAATCCAGCATGTATCTCATAGTCTGAGCTATACCAAACAAATTATTAGTTTGTGCAAAAGTCAGAAGTTTTATTTTTGCTATTTAAATTTTGAAATACAAAGATTTGATTTTTTTAATTGTTTCATTCGTTTAATGCGTGTGCAATTAATGTATGCACAGTTAATGGTCTCTGGTTAACTAAGTGACAAAAATTAATGTATGTACAGGGACGACAAACCTTCTCATCATTGCCCGGTTCAATTTTGTTTCAACGTACCATATACTCATACTTGAAGATATTGTGCGGTTAACCTGGTTCCAGCTCCATACTACGGTGTTCAATGTTCATGGGGTCGTTTTTTATCACGGGAACACAAAACTCAAATCCCAACCCTAAGCCCGAATGTACAACAGACAATATTCACGCAAATTCAAACTATATTACAGTTCAAAGACGAATTTCTTAGAGGTGTAAATCGTCCTAAATAGAACCGTAGATTTTAAAATAGAAATCCAATTAGATAAGATAATAAATATAAAGTCCAATAAAATTTGAGGTAAAAGTAGAGTTAATCTGAATAAATTCGGCCCAGTATCTCAGTCTCTCAAACCCATAAATATTCGTATTGGGCCTAAAGGCTGACGCCCATCTCGCAGAAGCCGCCGGCTTTATTAGCCTCTTATCTGCGCCATGGTTTCCGCTCCACCATTTCGTTCTCGCGCGCTCGATGAGCCAGCCATGGCGGAGAAAGGAAGGGATCATCTACGTGCTCGTCTCGTCGTCGATCGAAGAGCCCTCTCCGGTCGCAGGCCAGGTTAGTGGACCGATCCCCAAATCTCAAGTGAATCCGCTCTTGATCGTTTGGGGATTTCCGTTCGGCAGCGGCATTTGGGGGCGAGTCGCTGCTCACTTACAATGCATCTGTGTGTGGAGGTTGGAGAGAGGGATTGGGGATTGGAGTGATCGATTTTCCCTTCGTTTGTGCAAATTTTGTGGTCTGGTAGTCGCAGGCCTCGAACTTCTCGGAAAACTGCGCACCAATTGGTCCATTTCGTGGTAAACTGGTAATGATTTAATCGCTTCTGCTTTTTTTTGGTGGGCTGTTTGATCGGGGGCAGATTAAACCCTATGGAAGCTATTATAGATGAACTAGGGTTTTAGCAGCGCGGCACAATTGGGGATCTCACGACGGCTGAAATTTTAAACCGCGAATGAATTGATTCCTTTGCTGAGTGCCTGAGTGGTGTGTACTGGGCTACGGCTAATTCCAAGCTTCCGGTACTTTTGGACTAGGGTTTTGTCCACTGAGAAGTGAGACGACATCAGACCGAGTGGTACTCGTTGCAAACTTGCAACTGATATAATTTGCACACTCGCTCACATTACGAGTTGGATCCAACTTGGATCTGTGTGTCTTATCAGTGGACAGGTTGTTTTTCAGTGTTTGTCCTTGCAATCGATTTAGGGGATGGATCTGTGTGTTTTATCAGTGGACAGGTTGCCTTTCACTGTTTTTTCCTGCAATCGATTTAGGGGATGCTAATTTCTCTTTGTTCATTCCAACTAGCACAAACTTAGCGTGCAACTGTCTGGATTTGGCACGCTCATGTTTCTCGGAAGGTTTACTGATATTTGGAAGCATAACTCAAGCAAATGAAATGCATAACAAATTTAAGTTTGCTGAAATGTTATTCTGGAAAAATTCTCGCTGAAGATGTATGGTTTGAATTTTCTTTTAGGACCTCTACGTATGCATTATTCTAGAAAGCCTTCTGCACATGTACATACAAATTCAAACATGTACATTAAAGTGAAGAGCGTATGGGGGTATGGTTTACACACATGCACACAAATTCAACAGCTGCCTAGAGGCATGGCTGTTGCAGACTGTCCATTTTCATCTAAACAAACTGCACAGATCAGATATTCACAACATTGAAACTTCATCTGTCATGCACGGGAAAGTTTCCACTGCAGTCAGACACTTTAGTAAACGCCTTCTGAATCATATGATACTTTGCCTGGGCCGCCAAACCGCCCAAACGTGGTGGCCCTTGTTATTCTTCCGCATAAAATGGGTTATTGTCAGAATCAAAACTTCTACAACTCTACATATTGCCTATCCTCGTCACAAAGCACCACTGACAAGCAATCTGATCAGAACTTCAAATCCACAAATCAAAAACCGCCTCATCTATTAATTCATCTAAGACAAACTCCCATATCTCCACAACAATTCCTTCGGTTTCTGATCTAATGTCCATCCATTCCTGAACTTCCAAATCCCTTTTAATTATCTGTTCCAATGTACCTGGGAAACTACATTGGAGATAACCATCAACATATTTGTCAACTTCTGAGATGAGGTTTTCTCCTACTGGAGGTGTCCGTATGTCATGTTTGAGAAAACATAACCAAGAAGAGAGTCTAAAATATCTTTCTTGGATTGCTGTTAGTGCTTCACAGATACAATCAAACAGAAACTTCATGTCATCTATTTGGTCCCCTTGATTCTGTAGTTCTTCGAACAGGCAAGGGCTGATTAATTCATCCTCTAGATACCATACCTCTAAATTTTGTTCCACACACAGTTCTGAGAGCTCTAGGATCAGCGTTATATAATCTAACCTGGTATTCTTGTCCTCCCAAAATACCTTTAAACTTGATTCATTATCTGATTCTGGTAAGTACAGGGCCCCACGGAAATCTTCATGCAGCTCACCTATATGTCATAAAAAGGTGAATCATGCAGATATGAGAGAACAGAACATTTTTATCTGTACGGGGAAGAGGTCAGACTGTTGAATCATTGTTCTTGCAAAAAGGATGTATTGATTGGACTTACATTGTTTCATTCTTTTGCAGTCAGGAGAGCTGGCATCTTCATCAAATGAATCAAGAACAGATACAGGACTCGGCTGTTCTTGCTTTTCATTGATTTGGTCAGTTAACTTGGATGACTTGGTTGGTTCAGGTGTTTTTGGATCTTGTTGCTCCAACTTTTCAATCATGCTCTCAGGAGAGCTCATAAACATTTGAACAGGTTCTTTTCCTTCTGTTTCTTCTAATATTTCCTATAAATAAACATGATACAACTTAAAATACACTAACAAAAGATGGAACAAGACTAGGCATTTAATTGAGCTTACTGGCAGGGAGCTGTCTGTGTATTGTTCTGCTGGGATGCACTGTACGTTGCAAATTGTTTTCGAACAATCCAATTTGTCAATTCCTTCAACATGCATGGTGTCTTCATCAGGAGCATATATGGTACCTACCCAATATTCAGAGCCATTTATATTTAAAGAATAAAATGCCCTAGTCAGATCATCCTGATAATTTTTTTGAACACTGAACTTACCTTGCACGTCTTCTTTCATGCAATATTCTTCTAGAACTGCCGTCTGATCAACTGCTGCACTAGTACAATATGCATTGCTTTCTGTGTCATCCTGTGATTGGCTTCTCTCTTGGGCAGGTTCTTTTTCATCACCTGCGCTTACAAGACAAACTTCTGCCTCTTCAGGTGAGAGGACAAGGTGGCCTTTTCCCCTATGGTTACTCCTAGGAGATGACACATTGTAATGAGGTAGAGAAAGCATTCCTTCCAAGGATTTTGAGACTTGGGCTGTTGGATGGTTGGCAGATTGACTATGATCCTTTAGCATATCCACTAAATGCTTCTTGGCTTCCTCATAGAAGATAGATGCTCCTGTCGATGCTACTTTATGATCACTGATTTCACTCTGGCTGTCAATTTTTTGCTTTTGCTTATTGCTGGTTGAAGGTTTGATTCCGTTCTTAAAATTTGACACAGCTTTGTCTGGCAAGCTCCCTTTAGTGAGATGTCTAGAATCCTTAAGTACAATGACAGAATCTTTCAGCCAACGTGAATCCCTTGGAAGGTTATCTGCAGGTATTGCATTTCTATCTCTTTTGCTCTCACCGGTCACAATTTTGAATCTCCTCCTGACTTCCTTAATTGAAAATTTTGAGCTTTCCCTTCCACTGAATTCTGGAGCTTGCGATGTACATGGTTGCTGATGTAAATATCTTGAACTGGCAGTCTCTATTTCATCAACCCCTCTTCCTGGATTTGGCTTTAGAATAACTATTTTACTAGCAGGCTGAGGTCTATTAGTTATATCTGGTTTCTGCTTTCTATTCGACTTATCCTTCCTCCAGAAGAACATGTGTTTGCTCTCTTTGCCCTGTGATTTTGCAGGCAACTCATGATTTGAGCCTCTTGTCTCTTCAGGAAAACTAGACCGCCCAAGACTTTTATCAGGCTCTAACTTGGTCGTTAACCTGTTGTTTTGGTGTTTTTGGATATTGTCTAATATGCGTGAATTTGGCTTCTGAAGCAGCTTCAGGAAAAGGTCCTTGTTCGAACTCAGTATCTCCAATGCATCCTTGAATTCTTTGAAATGAGCTGCCTTCGAAAAATTATTCTCACAAAGTAGCATTTCTCCCTTGCTCTCTTGAGATTGCTCATAACCAAGATTGGAATGGGGACTATTTAAATCATTGAGCTTCTTATGGATTAAGGACTTCAGCGAAGGACACAATTCACTCTTATTCTTGCAATCACCATGTGGGCATTCACCATGACACCTATAAATTTCACTTAGAAAATTTGCTAAGACAGATTCAAGATCATATTCTTCAGAATGGTTCAAGCTTTTGGAACCCTGAGAATCTACTGATCCAGATGAATAAGATGCAAAGATGTCCGAGTGCTGATTTAAGGTCCTCACTGGTTTACTTGTATGCTCTGAGCCTCCATCAAGAGCGGCACCATCTCCCAAGTCAGGTAATCTTCTTTGAACCTGATTGTTTGGAATTTTCGTCAAAAGATTTACTTTCCCCAATTCGTCCTCCATAAGTTTTTTGACGGTTCGTTGCTGAGAAGAGCATTCGTCTTTATTCTGAAAGCATAAAGAAGCAAAATGATGTTTAGGAATTGAAGCTTTTGGATTCATGCTTAAATCAATCAATAGGTTGCTTGCAGCCTGATGCTGTCCAATGCCAAATTGTGTCAGTGTTGCGATGGATAACAAAAATAATTTTGCAGTTTTCTGGTTAAACAGCAATGTATTTGCCGTAAATCAACAGTGCTACTAAAAAAATGATTACTGGAATTTCTCCTCAGACCACTACTTGCTTAGTTCATGTAACTTACATCATCTTCATCTGTTTCCTCAAAGTCACTGGATTTATCAGCTGAGTACCTTCTGTCTGAAAAAAAATACAGAGTTCATCATCAGAATAACTATCCAACTGCATAACAAATGGACAAAAAATTTAAGTGGTATGTTGTTCGTTTGTTGGACTATCATAAAAATCACCATTGACTAATTCTAGATTGTTGATCAGATGCACTGAATGGTCTTCATATTTAACTTCAGAAAGTAATGCAGAGAATAAAGAAACTCATTCTCTTGCACAGGTTGTAGGTATATAAACTGTAGATATTTTTTCCTGAATTAAGTTATGAACCCAGCAAGAATAACCAAGCATATTGAAAAAAACAATATTAGCACTTGTTTTGTATTTCATTGTAAAGGTGGTGAGCAATGGAGCAACTGACCACTTGAAGTTGAAATTAAAAAAAACGTAGCTTTTCCGTACTGTTCTAATAGCTACATTTTCATAGCAACTATGATTAATGAAAAATTTACCACCGATCTCCCGGAACGTATGCCTCCCGCTCACTTGCTTTGCATCCAACAAGAATTTGGTGCCACGGCGGAAATAAAGCATGCGCATGAGGCCCCACACACAGCCTACATTGTTTTCGTCTTGCTCATCGGACCGCCTGTGGCTTCGCTTTCCCATTTCAGACAATTTGCTCTTTCTGCCCTGGAATAACCTTTCTTGTTTCTTCTATTGATTGTTCAGTTCATCAGGCAGTTCACCACTTCTGGAGTTAAACACTGCATGTAGATCAAGATCAGTAACCGGCCAGATATTGATGGCAAATGACAAATATTTCTATGGAGAAGCCAGATTTGTTCAGCAGCAGAACAAGGGAGATGGGTGGCCATGGAGACCTGCCATGCGAGGTACCAACGCTCTATTCCTGTTTTTCTTATATAAAAACGTATAAGTGTTCTACAAATTTCTGTTGAACCAACCCAACTAATCAAAACAAACCATGGTATAGGGAACCCCTGAATGCTTCACAGAATAATCAAAAGAGAGCCATGGCAAAGAGAAACCAAAAGTTTCAGTTAAATTTCTGTTCAACCAATCCAATTAATTAGCTGCCTAAATTTCTGTTCGCAAGCATGGGAGCTCATCAAACTCCCCCTTACCAAGGAATAAAGTTGTAACTCCAAACTTTCAAAGAAATCAGAGTAAAAAAAATAACAGTACAAAACCAACAAGAGGCACATCTAAGAGTAAACCTTCCAGGGCTTCATACAAACCTACCTGCCAATGGAGAGATCATGAAGAGAAGCTTCCGCAACCGGCCTCTCTTTCTCCCCTCTTCTCTCCCGGGCGGCAAGTCGCATACAAGAACAGCCAACAGATTTCTCACAACATGTTCTTGACCATGTGAATAGGTGTTGGGACCTGAAACCTTGAGCTGTCCATCCTTTCGGCGAGGGACGAAAGGAATCGGAAGCTTTTCTTGCGCGGTTAGCTAAGCCTAATCCAATTCCTGGTCAGTATCAGACTATCAGCTTTGCTTTTCTCTTCTTTTCTCCGGCCTTCTCTTCCCTTCCCACCCTTCGCTTTGCTTTGTGGAATGAGCGCATCACGCTACGGCACTACAGCAGCCCACCACATGCCATTCGCAAGTAAAATGGACTTTCGGGAAGTGCGCCACCCCTTTCCAGTGCAGAAAAAGTGGTAGGCAATGGGTGCAAGCAAGTTACAAGTGCTGGACCTAACTCTGATTGATAGCGCTGTGTGTTAAACCCTCTGGTAATAGTAGAATGAATGATGAATCTAATGGGGGGTCACACCGGTGAAAAAGACGGGAACGGTAGACTGGGTAATATAATGAGATGCTTTCTCTTAAAAAAACAAATATTTTGTTTTTCTACGGCCTTGCAAGGAAAAGCCAAAAGGAGGCGCTCGTGTGTCAAGAGTCAAATATTGAGATGGCGATTGAGAACAACTTTGCTAGGATGCCCAATACGATAGAATTGCCCAGCATCAACTAGCAGCGGCGATCGAAGAAGTATGTTAAAAAACAAAAGTTCTAAGGAATACAAAAGAACCTCAGAGAACAGAGAACTAAAAACTAGAACGGAGCTAGCCAGTTAAAAAAGATTTTTGGATCTTCTCTTAATCTACAAGACTGAAGGGATAATTCTTCTTTAAAATTCTTTTTCCAGCTATTTAGATAGGGCTGCTTGTCTTCAAAAATTATATAGTTTGTTACCTGTCCATCACAATTCATAAACTGCTGTCCACCTGAGAAACGGATACTACCTCACCTCCCGGTTTCAGAGATTAGTACTAGAAAAAAATTTCGGTCTTTGTTTCTCCCTATACTGATTAATACATTGTTTTTAAGAATACAGCTAAGTAATGCGATAAAAAGTAATAATATCTTAAGAAAAGATGCTATGCTAAGACCAGTTGGTCTAGTATACAGGCTACAGCTAATCTGCAATATGCATTAGTTATTGAACTCTCAGACAAGAGTTAGTGGTTTAGATGGGATCTATCGAGTGGAGCCAATAGTTTCCTAATCTCACTTTACACCTGGAACCTGATTCAAAAGTGGCCGGGCCCACTAGTCAGGGGCTAGCTTCCACAATATCAACAGGGGTTAGGTTAGGGTAGGGACTCGATCACAAGAGTTTAGCGCTATACATAATTATATTAAAGTATGTACTACTAATTTAATATTTTTCTCATTATGTTTTATATGTTGTGTAGAAACTAGCTCCTACTCTTTTTTCATTTAACATATTATTATATATAAATTATACTATTTAATGTTACATAAACTATTCGAATTGGACCATAAGTACCTCCCTAATACAGTACTCCTTACTCCTACTCCCTTGTGTTCCACGGAAGGCTGTTGTGATGTGGGTCGTGATGCGGGACACGGAGACAGCGAGCCCTGATGCATCATAGGAAGCTTTTTGGCATCACCTAACCTAAGCCTTTTGGCCTCGCGCCACCAAACCAAACAACCAAAGCCGTTACTTAGCTCGCACTTTCGGGACCAAATCAAATCAGCCATCAGATTTCTCCTATTGAATCATGTGTTGCTTAATAACGTGTGATTCCGTACTGAGTTTTGTGTTGGTGTTTGCTTAGATACTTGGTTGGTTGGGTCGCACTGTACTGTACCTACAGATTACACCTGCCCGAGATATTCTCCATCGATCTTTAGCTATCAACATTGGGTGTACTTAAGCCTAGCATCAAATTCTTTGGCCGTCCAATAATGCTTTAGTTCTTAGGAAGGAATTTCTATTCTAGAGATCTCGAAGACTTTGTGGGTATCACATCATTATTTTTTTGAATGATACAACATATTTTTATAGGAACCACATCCACGAGGTAGATAAATTTAGAACAGGCGTGTGCGAGCACGGAAGAGAGACATCATCATAACTGTCTGCCGATCTGCCCTTCAGAATAGGGCCTAAATTATGACCATGCACCACTCGATAAATTCTTGTCCTAGAAGAAATGGAGCATCCTTGTGCTTCCTTGGATTCGATCGTGCGAGTATCATGCGAGTATCATGCGTGCCTGGCTTGGGGTTTCGACTTTCGATTACTGCAGCATGGCTGATCATGGGCACGCTTTGGATGAGGGGACACCCTTGGAATACTCTTTTGCTCCATCATTTGCAAACTTTTCAGGACCTCTTTGCTTGGTAGTATTTTATTGGAAAAGTTTAGAATGGAGGAATTTTAGAGTATTTTACTAGAGTTTTCCGTGAAATTTCATGCATTTCAAATAATCCCGTTCGTTGTATGGGATAAGACTATGTTCCTTTATATCAGAGGACTTTCGGTATTCTTCCTTTTAGAAAGGGGTAGGAAAACTGTATAATTTAAACATGGACCAATACCTCTTTTTTCTTTACTTTGATTAGTTAAATGTAAATCAAAGATATATAGCTCCAAATGAAAATAATTCCAGCACATCATCAATGAAAAAGATTCCTGTATTTACCCAAATCTTGCACACACAACCACACTATTTCCATGATTTTTCAGCCTGTGTTCTCCATCATATGAAAAATGAAAATACTTGCACTATCTTCCTGTAGTAGAGAAACATGTAAGTTCTAGTTAAAAGTAGTGTCCTAAAGACAATTTAAGAGGAATCATGGAGGGGATTCAGAAAACCCAGAACATTTTGTTACAGAATCTCCGTGTTCTAAATGGAGCTTAGCACATGCAAGGCCAACTCATGACCTTTATAGCAAACACAGAAATTTAAGATGGCAATATTTAGTCAATGATGACTTCTTTCTCGTGATCAATAATCTGCAAAGAATCGTCCCTGCATTCTGGTTAGACTTGTGTCGGCTCGGACGCATGGCAAGTCATATTCTGGGAATGCCTACACTCCAGGTAAATCTGATGAATCCCAGCTATGTCCTCTTTTATCCCTTATTATTTCACCTTTTCGTTCCATCCCCTGGTCGTTCTCCTCTCCTTTATGTCTCATCCGTCTTTGTTAAATGGGGCCGTGAAACGCAATGGCTTAGCCAGGAAGTTGGGTAGGATCCTGAAAAACGAAATTAAAGCAACCGTACCGAGTAAAGCAAACGGCATCTGATATGTAATACTCCTACAAGCCTGCCTTGCCTTTGTGCTTAGCTTACAAATGTGTACATGGTCGCTAGCTGTCAGTATTGTCTATTGCTGAAGTGATGCGATGCCATAAGGTTTTGGCGTTGAGTAGAGCAAGCGTCTCTCTCTGTGTACCCATCTTTATCATAGGCTTCTGAACGACTGACTGCATCCTGCATGCATGCCGGCCACGGGCTGCATAAGGACAAAGGCGTAGGGACGCCTTCAGCTAGCAGAGCCCAGCTGTGAGTAAATTGGATAATGATGGTGCATGCGATGCCACGCTGCGCTGCGAAGATCCGATCGATTGCTGGTTCTGGGGCCGGTGCAGTGGTGGGTTGGTGGTGACTGGTGAGAATGTGATCGGAGTAGCTACTAGCTAGCGACTGCGTGCAGCAGCATCTATTACTATTTGGAGATTTGCTAGTTTGCTGCCCAGCCGAAGGTGAGCTCGCGGTGCGATCGTGTTACGTGCGGGTAGAGTAGATCGATTTGCAAGAGCGGCGTGGCTGCGCCATCGGCCTTTGCGCCTTGGGAAATAAATTTGGTGGGAAAGGGCTTCAAGCTCTTTAACATGGGAACATTTTAGATTAATTTTAGATTAACGTCATGTAAAAGATTAAGATGATTCGATGGTAGACCAATGGGGAGAGCTGAAAATCTAGCTTGAACTCACGAGCTAGGTCATGGCTTGGCTTGGCTCGAAGAGGTAACGAGCCTGAGCCGAGCAGCTGAGCTAGCTTTTTTGGCTCGCTGGAGCGAGCCGAGCCGCATGACATGTCGACATCTCCTTTCGATCCCCCGATCTAGATTCCATCCACATGTGTCTAACCGATCTCACATCTCCCTCCTGATCCTGATTCCACCTAGCCAATGCCATTGGCCCGTCACTGTCGCTAGGGTGCTAGTCACCGGCCCGTTGTTGCTGCTTCCACCCGACGCTAGTCACCCCTACCTTGATGCTCGTCGAGTCCCTGCCACCCGTACCTGCCATCGTCGCCCATCGCCACGAGCCCGTCGACCATCGTCTGTCGTTGCCCCGCCGCCCGCCGTCGCCTTGGCGCCACTGGCGGAGCGTGGCTGGCATGGATAGAGATGGCAACGGGGACAATCCCCGGCGGGGAGGAATCCCCGTCCCCGATAGAGGAAACTTTCCCTGTTCCCTGTCCCCGCCCTCGTCGGGTTGACGGGTCCCCGTTGGGGACAAAATCTCCATCGACGACGAGGGAGGGCCAACAGTCCGACACTCCGACGACAGGGGAGGGCTCGCATCCTGGCGGTGGCGGGGGAGGACGCCACAGCCGGTGACGATGGGAAAGGTCAGGAGGAGACCGTAGCTTGTGGATCTGCTTGTGCTCGGGGTTGTGGAGGTGTGGCGCCACTGAGGGTGGCGCCGCTAGGGGCAACGCGAGAGGCACGGCGTCACGGCCTCACAAGGGCGCAGCCACATAGGGGACGACGGCGTGGGGCCACGGGGGGCGGGGGCGCTAGGCCACGGGGGGTGTGGTGGCGTGGCAGCACAGGGACGCCGGACGTGGGGGCGCTGAGGCACGGTGATGCGGTGGCATAGAGGCACAGGGGCACGGCGGCGCTGGGCGTAGCAATGCATGGGCGCAATCGCGAGGGGAGGCAACAGGGGTGCGGGCGGTGGCGTGGAATGGGCCTGTGGGCTGGGAGGGAGTGAGGGAGGGGTGGAGAAATGTTTAGGGTTTACACTTTCTATTATTTATACACATATAATAAGGGCCCACATGTCAGTCTCTGTTATCGGGTTCCCCGGCGGTTAACGGGGACGGGAGAACTTTCCCTGGTCCTAGCCCCGTCAGCCCCTACGGGGATGGTATTTTGCACGCAAACCATCCCTGCGATGACAAAATCATCAGACCTGTCCTCTAATAGATGAATTCACTATCGGGTATCGGATATCGGGTCTCCATTGCCATCCCTAGACTCATGGATAGGGAGGGCGGCATGGCCAGGGAGGCCAACAGGGGTGGCGAGGTCAGGGAGATCTGGCGGGACAGCGCAGACGAGATGGTCAATGAGGCTGGGGTGGTGTAGATGGGGTGGGTGACGAGGCTGAGGAGGCCGACGAGGGTAGTGTGGATGAGGAGGGCTATGGGGGTGGCAAGATCGGTGAGGGAGGCGTGGACGGGGAGGGCTATCCCGTCGACGTCACCCTTGTTAGCCGCACTCCATCGATCTCGCCGCCTCCCATTGATTGCACCGTCGAATCATCTCATTTTCTTCACATGGTGTCAATTCAAAGAGATCACTGTGATAAAAGCTTGAGAACTTTCTCCACCAAATTTATTTCCTGCACCTTCACCCCGGTGCCCACCCTGCGGCCCTGCCGCCCCTTGTCCCTGCAACCTCTCCCTGTTGGGTTTACGGTCGTGATACCAATTTAGACTTTGACCTATACTTTCACCACCACTAAAGGTGAACAGCATGGGATTATTGAACTCGTTTATCATATTTTTTCGTCGTATTTGTTTGCGTGTAAAGACAAGTCTGTATCTCAACGTAGAATGCATTTGTACGTACCAACGAAAGGCATTTATCGTCACCGTGTTTTTTGAGGGAAACTAGCACTGTCACCAGCGAGCGCCATAGTAAAGGATTGCACCGTGGAGCTGGACTTGATCACATAATAATGCGGAACGTGACAGGTTGAGACCTTAGAGCATCTTTAGCCAGCTACAGTTGGAGGTTGCAAAGGACATCAAACACTGTAGCGAGGACTGTTTGACACTTTTAGATTGGATGGCCATGGATCAAATGCTTGTTTGTTGGAATTGCTTGACTGTGATCGCTATTCACCACCTAAAAGGAGATGTACTAGCGAAGATTTGGCGCACAAGGCCTGGCTCTAACAAAATCCACGTCAGGATCCAAAATCGGAAATAGAACATCACCCGGGGTCAATGCAACTTTTGGATTGCCATTGATGCAGGCACAGGCACGCACGCATACGCCATCTGCCTTGAGGCTGGAGCCTGAGGCCATATGCTTGCGTACGTGTTGCGTCCAAGTCAAGCTTGCATTTATTCCTGGTGAGAAGAATCTCAGCTTGTATTGCCTGGAGCTCGTTATTTGCATGTACTCCTAATACCTGAAACGCACATTTCAATCCGTGAATTGTGCAATTTCTGTTTGGGCTTGTGATCGTGCCATTCATATCAGACAACAGGCAGTTATATATATAGCTCCTTTTCGGAGTTGTTTTGCCTGTATAGAAATCTAAGCAGTGTATATGGAACAGTTCATTTCATTTGTTGGAAGTGCAACTGGATGGATCGGAATCGGATAGATGCGAGCCTTAGAGCAGTCCAAAATCGATCGCTTCCCTAGAAAGTACCCGTACTCATTCACTGCAAAAGGGCAAAGTGCCAGACATCATAGCGTATTTGTATACTGTTAGATAATCAGGTCTATTTATTAATTCTAAAGTATGCTGCAAAAGGGCAGAGTGCCAGACGTCATAGCGTATTTGTATACTGTTAGATAATCAGGCCTGTTTTATTAATTCTAAAGTATGCTGCAAAAGGGCATGGTGCAAGACATAATAGTGTGTTTGTATTATGTTAAATAATCAGGTCTATTTTATTAATTCTAAAGTAAGTTTCTGAATAGTGTCGTCCGTGTTTATTACTAGTAATAATAATTTTGGGGTATGTCGTTGTCCGCCTCTTGGAGCTGGAGGGCAGGGAAAATACTTGGCGCGTCGAGCCGAAGGCGTCCGGTTCTCCGGTGAAGGATTGCTTCAGGCTCTCAGGATTGTTGATTACTATTACAAACAAACTCTGACAGGAATAGAGGTAATAAATAGGCTGGGCACCAAAATTATTTTTCAGAACTTTCTGTAACAGGTATGAGTAGGGATGTTTGATCCATAATTTTTTTAGGTTATCTATGGCATTGTAATCAACGATAGCAAAATAGTTTCTACGTTGTCAGAATCTGGCACATGGCGTAAAGCTGGATGCATAGTATTTGTCCATAATAGCTTCGATGGCGCAATGCACCGCCGTCTATACAAATACAGCAGGACGCCACTCCAACAAACACTACAAAACTGAAGGATACAGATGACCATAATCATGTCCATCTTGATGACGGCGATGAGCATTTTATTGCTCCTAATTCAGTTGCACAGTCCAGCCCATCCAATCCTCCTCCTGGCCCATCTGGAGGCTTGTCAGTGAAGTATATAGTTGCTGAGACACGACACCAACTCCTTTGTTGCCAGCATATTCGACCCTGCAAAGAAAAATCCACTGGATGAGATGAGGCCTATGTCACATCCGTAGTATGATGTAACTTAGAAAAACTTTCTCTAACTTTGTTAAAAATACGAAAACAACAAAGTCTCCATTTTTTGTAGGCTGTGCAACAGAAGATGTTAATCACAATTAGTCACTAGTGAATATATAGAGCTAGAATGGTTTGTTATATGGCTTCACTAGCTATTTTTATTGAAAGAACATAAAGCAGAAGTATCGGGCAAGGGTTCGACCATTACATAGTTCAGATGGCTTAGTTGGATGATTTATTTTACGAGTTCTCCATAATAATATGGGTGTTAGCCAAGTTATCAAGAGCAATTTAAATTTTGATTGTAGCAACACATACACTTCAACTTACAGCTGAACTTTCAAAGGATAAAAGCCTCACCTTTTTCCTTGATAAGTAATACTACCCACAGGAGACACTACGACAGCAGTTCCTGTGCAGAAAACCTCATCGGCTTCAAGCAGCTCCTCTACGGACACAAGTCGCTCCTCAACCTTCCAAGAAAAAATAAATACAATAATAAATATTACTGAAAAAACTGAGAACAGATTCAACAATTTTCAATAACAGATCTAGAACTATCATGAAACAAATTCATGACGGGATAAATACCGTCAAGAGGATAGTTGGGTGGTATCGGCTGTTAGGGATGAGAGAACCTTAGATTGGGATGAACATTAGGGAGAGATTAGGCTAATTCTTGATTGCTTAATGAAACAGAGATATAACCCATCCTTATAGATGGTATGACTTGATTCTCAAGAAGCTAATCTCTAAAATACAGGAAATAGACTACAACTCAATAATTTTATCTCTAAAATAAGAAACATAATCTTATCTCTAAACTATCAATTCAACTGCTGCTATAGTACTGCGCATGTACTGCTCACACCCTATATTGGGCATTTGGGTTAGGTTGTCGGCCTTGGCCTCTAGGCCGATGGCCATGACAAGAACAGCGTTTTAGAAAAAAAAATTACTAAGAAAAACAAGGTATATCTTCACCGATCAACATGTATCCATAGTTCATGTGAAGCTAAGCACAACGGTATTCTTGGTAGAATGGAAGATAGATAACCCTCCTGTTAAGATTCATAATGAACCAGAAGGATTGATAGACACCATAAGAAACGATAGTGTTAAACTATTAAAGCCAAATAAAAAAGGGAAGACATCAAAGCTATCTAATCACAGGCTAGTAGGCTATTAATTTGGACTACCCTTGTAGTAAACCATCTTGCTAGTCAATTCATGGGATTGATAAGTAATTTACCTGGAAGCCTTTGCTCAGAGCAACATCAATGATACTTTTTCTTGTGATGCCTGGCAATATTGTTCCTTTTACTGCTGGTGTCGAAATAACATCACCCTGGTGAAAAAGGCAAGAAGAGTAATAAATAAATAGATATAAATGACAGACAGCTTGTAGAAAATAGCCCTGTAGTTTGCTGAAAATAAATATCTTCAAGCCAAACTAAACAGTAAATGTTTTGTTGCAATTGAAACTCAAACAAATGCAACAATAGTTCATTGTTCAGGATATGAAACAGATAGACAACCTGACTAAAGGTGTAGATTAACCAAATGGTATCTACTTCAAAGAGCGCATGACTCATTTCATTTATTTGCAACTTATTAATCATTACCAACATCAGAAAGACATGCATTCACTAGTTAAGAAAACCATGCTAATTTTGAAAAAAGTATGATACTAATCTAGCTTGACTGATTTACTGTGGTAGCTTTCAGAACTAACAAGCTTTACTGACAGCATAAGCACACCTTGACAACAAAAATATTGCATGAGGAAACTTCTTCAAGATACTTTTTGTGAACAGCATCCAAGTAGAGAACATCGGAATAGCCCTTTTCCTTTGCGATCTTCTGTGCCAACAACACCTATGCAATGACAAGAACACATGATAACAAAGAAGACATGTGTACAGATTAATGTTGGTGCACATAATAACAGAATTCAACATAGAAGATAGCAGAAAATGTTAATGATAATAGATAATAAGGCTGGCACAAATTAAGATATATCAATAAGACAATAACTCATCATAGAAGATAACATTCCATTTGAATACATGTGGCAATTCAATTATTTTCATTTCACAATCATAATGGTTATAAGTTCTTAAGAGAATTGCATTGACAGAGTACTCTATTCAATCACATATTCACAAAATGGCATAACTGTTCTGTAGTTTAAACTTTGCGCATTTAAAACTAAAAAGCATCAGCGACAGAAGAATCAGATAGCAAAGTTGAAGGAATATCCCTTTAGTTACAATAACTTGCATGCCAAAGCTGTATGTTGAAATATTCAAGCAAGCCATAAACAATAGATTTCAAGTTGGCTGTAGAATTACCGAGGCATAGTTCCCAATGGTCTTCACACTTCCAGTTCCACCAGGGGTTGCGCGATGAAACTTGTCTTCAACTATCAAATTTATAGGAGCTAAACCTTCCTGAAGATATGATTTAACAAATTAAATAAACAATCCATGATATGTGCATTGCTTAGAAATTCGACATTCAACCTCAATAAGGTGTCATCAACCAAGAAAAGTAGAACAAAACCATAAATTCATAAGTCAAGTTGCTACACAATATTCAGGAACACAAAGTTCAAGTAGCATGCAGATCATAACAGTATCCATAATATAG
>KE372688.1:867245-879594 GCA_000418225.1 Zizania latifolia | reverse complement strand
CCATATATCACACAGGCTAACAAAGTTATCTCAAATTTCTAGGATTGCTGAGCGCTGATGGATTGCAGATATATGCTCTTGCATTGTGGAAACTTGGACAGCATGATGAAGCTCTTTTAGTATCAAGAAACTTGGCTAAAAACTTACCCAGTATGAAGCAGGAGAGTGCAACTGCAGCTTTGGGATTCATATGCACATTGACATACTGCATCTCTGGAAAGGACTCTGCAGCTGCAATCATTCATAAACTCCCTGGTCAACTCAGTTACAGCACACAGCTGAAGTTTATTATCTGTGCATTAGATGCTTTGCGGCCAAACAAGCGTTTTCAGTTACCTCAGTTGAGTATGCCTCCTAGACTTACATCCTACGAAGTGATGAGTGAAGTCCACTCAAATATTGCTCTTGGAAAGGCTGTAAGTGCAGTGTACTAAAATTCTGCCATTCAATGTGAAAAAATATTTCTTTTGGATATATGCTAGGGCATGGATATACTAATATATACAAAAAAAATCATTGTAGATTGGTGGGGAATTAGACAAGTTTTTAAGGGTTGACAGTGGCTTGTCTTACCTGAAAAAGGTTGTGCACATGTATCCCAACTGCAGTTTAGTAAGGTAATGATCTTGCCTGCCATGGTATTATCTGGTGTTCAGAAAGGTTCTAAATCTTGGGGCTTCAAAGTTCAAACAAAATGTTGCGTACTATATTTCCTTTGTTGCATGCTGCAGAAACCAACTTGGATCTCTGCTGCTGTCAAGTGGAGATTGGATGGCTTCTCATAAAGCAGTAAGGGTTACTTCATTGTCCCATGGATACACATCCAATAGGGGCCTAAGATCTCTACACCAAATTCAAGCATGTGCAGCAGTTTCTTGCTATGCTACCTGCACATCTTACCCAAAGTTCTCTTTCTCAACATGTGAAGACCATTACCTAAGCAGATACAATGCTATACACCACCTGCAAAGGTATATCTTTTCTTACTATATTTACCATATATTCTTAGGCACACTAAGTGTATCTTTGTAGGTGGGTTCATCTAGAACCATGGAACCAAGATGCACGCCGCCTGCTTGTACTTGCCATTTTCCAAAAAGCACGCGAGGAGAAGTACCCAAAACATATCTGCAGCATTTTGAAGAGGCTGATTTTGCAAGTTCTATCCAGTGATAACAATTCACAAGAGAATAAGGTTGTTCAGTATGGGAATTACTTGATACTTCTCCTTTCTTCCGAGGTTAGCTTGCAATCCAGTGACTACGACAACTGTATTGCTCAAGCTACAGAAGCTCTTGGAGTAAATTCTTCTAGTGTGGATTCTTTCTTTGCACACTTGCAACTGTGTCGGGCCTATGTGATGCAAGGCAATCATTTGAACTCCAAGAGTGAGTACATGAAATGCCTGCAAAACCATACAGATACTGAAATTGGCTGGGTAATGCTTAAGCAACTTGCATCTATATGTTCATTGGAGGGTACCTCCGATGAAATAGAGATACATCTCCGAGAATGCATTGAAAGGAAAGGTAGCAATGCATCCAAATGGGCGTCTCTTTTTAATCTAGCATGTGCTCAGTGTTCAGTATGGCATGAGGACTTCGCAAGTGCTGAAAAAGCTATTGCTCAGGCATGTGCTGAAGGGGATCCTGACATCTGCATCTTATTCTTCAATGGTAATCAACTTATTATATATTCTTTTGTTATGTGCTCACTTTAATTGCCAATTAGGTCTTTTGTGATTTCTTACATAGAGTTGCATTGTGTAGTCAGTTGTGCCATGCCTTCCAGTAAACTCCATGATTAAAACTAGCTTGCATTCTGCTTAAGAAACTTAGTTCTGTTCTTATCTATGTTGAGCAAAATCTGCTTTATCAAGCATTTTGGTTACAGCCGAGTTTACAAGTAGTAAGTATTTTTACAGCTGGCCCTGCTGCCTTGTCTTGCCATTGTCAACATCACACTAGCTTGTATATTCTGTTTATAGGCTAGCAGAAAAGCTGGTGGCCTTTACTTCACATCGATAAAACTATAATGACCAACTAAATTAGAATGCTTTGCTGCTAATTTTCTTAGTAGGTTAGTTTACACTAGTTCAGAATAAATCCTAACTGATATGTCTATGTTCATTTTGACGATGTGCTGACTGAAACACCACCCTTACAGGCGCAATTAGTATGGACATTGCTTGGAGGTTTGCGGCTCCTCAATTTATACCCCGTTCTGCTTCCAGCCTGAGAAAGGCACAGCAGAAATCACTAGCTTCTTTACCTATTGTGTCACTCTTGTTGGCCCAAGCAGAAGGCAGCCTTGGCTCCAGAACCAAGTGGGAGAAAAACATTCGCCTAGAATGGTTCTCATGGCCCCCAGGTCTGAAAGACTGAAACTGAAGTATATCTTCAGATAAATCTCACTGCTACGAAAGTTTACCGTTTAATTTACCTTTTCCTGTTTTCGTCATGCAGAATTGAGGCCTGCTGAGCTTTACTTCCAGATGCATCTTCTGGCACGGCAGTCAAGTACAGCGGCTTCCCAACAGAACCAGCTGGTGGAAACCATGCAAGCCCCGGAGAGGTGGCTTCTCAGGGCCATACACCTGAATCCGTCGTGCTCCAGGTACTGGACGGCTCTGCTGCAGCCTGTCTACGTGTAAACCCTTAGAGACTGGAAGTTCAGGCCACCCTCGTGTTGCAGCGAAACTCACCACAACACCATCGCAATCGATGAGAAGCTACGAGTCTGATACCAGTTTGTGATGAGGTGCTCCGGCGATCCGGCTGCATGCTTCTGTTCTGCGATTGCAAATGGCATCTCATGCCGTGTTGAGACCTGAGAGGTTTTTTCCCTGATAGATTTCAGGAGCAGTGTTGTTTCAGGGTCAGTGTTGTACACTCTTCTCACGAAGTTTGAATTGACCAACTGTAGACCAATTTGTGACCTATCCATCGTTAGTAAGTCGTAATCGTCGTAGTCAAGGAATGAGGCTTAAAAAGCGGCTAAGCTTGTCTATCACTGAACTGAGATGAAAAACACCCAACTCGGCAGCCTAAATGGAGATACTCCTGCATCAGTGTCAAACATGTGCCATTTACAAGCTCATCTGCCTCTTCAGAGTTCACTTACAGAATTGGGATAGCAATAGTCTAAAACCTGTGCATTCAGTGAAAAGCCGTTTGAAACACTTTTAAACTTGTATCTGTGAAACTGATAGGTTTTAAACCAATCATGTGCTCGAATATCGAGTGTTTGAAACCTGATAACAGCCGGTGGTTTTGTACAATCTGAAGCAGAAGTAAAATTTAGAGCTGAAACTGAAGTAAAAGCCAAATCTGAAATAGAAGTAAAGATGATAAGCCTATAAATTTCAAATCAAACACGTGTCCATTCTAATTTGAACCAGTTATCAAATCATAGACACAAATTTAAATCTAAATACATAACTCTAAATTTAGCTACAAATGAAGGAGAAGGCCGAGCAGGACAAAATGAAAAGAAAACAAGTTAATATTAGAGGAGGGAGGAAAACACTGCCGAAAAAAGGGGGAACGAAACGAGGAGCTCCCGACTCATTTCCTAAAAAAAGATGCCGACTCTTTCATCGTCTCGTAGGATCTCCTCGTCTCGGCTCCCAAATCCGGCAATCCGCTGCTCCTCCTCGTCTCCGCATTTGCCGTTTCGCGGTGATGAATCGATGATCCGCACCGCGCGCGCGGAGGAGGGCGATCCGGGCCCCGCCGTGTGAGGCTTGAGCGCGGGAAGGCGGCATCATGTCGAAGCCCAATCGACGAGGCTCGTCGGATCGGATCGGCGGGCGGGTAGAATTCAGGTTCTCCGGCTTCCGCGCCGTTCAGGTCAAGTGTTTTCCTCCCCATTTTTTTCGTATTGAGCGCCGTGTTGTCGAGCGATTGCGTACGAGGTCATCGTGTGGTTGGAGCCTTGTAGGCTCTGTTTCTGACCGGGGCGTAGCGACGAGAGTTCGATACGATGTGATCTGTTGCGAGATTGAGCGTTTTTAATTTATCGGTTAGGATAGCCATGAGTTCCATTATCTACCAAAAAGGCACATTTGATAAAAAAATGTTTGATGATTTGATTCTCAAAACAAGTGACTGCTTAATTACTACACATGTGGAACCATACGAGTCTATTACTGTAGGCTACGATGTTAAATAATCAAAGCCACTTATTTTGAGTATCAAATCATCAAATCGCCCATTTGTAAAATAGATTTTTATGTTGCATTTGGTGTTCATGGGATGGATACGACAGTTGGTTGCTAATGCCTTCAACAGTTTTAGTATAACACGCATTGCTGAATCAAGTGGGAAATGCATGTTTGTATTATGTTCCTGCACTGGGAGACGTTCCCCCTTAGCCACGCTATTGGGTTTTGATTCGGAAAGAGAAGTCCACAGTGCTAGTCGTGGAAAGCTGGAGCCTGGAATGGAACTTCAATCTGATTATGTATTGTGTGGTTGTGGGCGGTTAAGTTAGTATATGAGCATTCTTTTGCAAGCTCTAGATATTTAAGGTCAACTTTTTGGTAGGTTGTGGGGCATCTGCAGGGGCAAAGCCACCTTATGGCCAGGGGGTGTGCCTTGGCACCTAGGTCCAAAAAAGAAATCAATGTTTGGTATCTCCTATTAACCATATGTGCACCTCCTAAGTTTAACCTGTGCACCCACTAGTCCAAAGATCAGTCCACAAACATCTAGATAGAATATGAATGGTTAAGTGGCGCACCCCCTCTAATTTTTGCCCATAGGCATCTATAAGTGGCAACAATTCCTTTTTCTATTGGGAGGGGCACACTTCTTTGATACTCCTATGAACATGAATTTTGAAGAGTTTGAATAGAAGACAGGGCGCTCAGATTTCACCATTTCTGCTAATTTCCTGTAAGTACTTCCGATGCAATTTTACTCTGGATGAGTTGGAAATGGGTACCAGTGCAAATGGAAGACATATTTTGCTGATGGTATTTCTGATTCCTGGTTGCTCAACAGGTTCCAGTAGTATCAGACAGGTTGATACTTTCAATAGTCGCCGTGGACACTGGAAAAACGATTGCTAAATCCACTAAAGCAGCTGCACGTAATGGAATCTGTCAATGGCCTGACTCCATCCTAGAACAAATTTGGTTTTCTCAAGATGAAGTGTCTAAAGAGTTTCAGGAGTGTCAGTGCAGGTTTGTTGTTTCCATGGTATGGCTATTGCTAGCAATTTATATTTCTTGATGACTTGCCTTTCCAGTTTGCATTGTTGCACTATTCTGTTGTTTTACTGATAATGCATCTTCTGTTATAGGGATCGACAAAAAATGGTATTCTTGGGGAAGTTCTCCTAAATCTGACTAACTATCTTAGTTCATTGGACTCTACTAATCTCTCTTTGCCATTGAAGAGATGCAATTCTGGAACAGTTCTACAGGTAGATTTTAGCTAGGCACACTTGTTTTCTCCTAGATATTTCTAACTATATTGTTCCCCATATGATTATTTTGTTTTGCTCCTATTAGGAACATAATGCCAGCTTATCTGGATTTTCCCTAAAAAAGTTTCTCACATGATCCTCCCTTTTGAGTATGATTTTTGTCTGACAATATGAAGTTTCCTACAGTTTATATAATATAGTTCTGTTAAGTTCTTTTGTCGTTCTGTTGACCTAGAATCTTAGTTTGTTGGTTGTTGAATTTCAAATATGGGAGTGTGTATTGGGTGATCGATTATGTGTTGTACTTACCTTTGAGTTTTTTTCTGGACACTATTCTGTACTTTATGGTTTGCCACCTTTCTCTTGTAATGTAGTGTTAGTAGCAATGCACACTTTGCATAGCCTGGAAGGAAACCTGATTCTATTTCATTCGATCATTGTAGTGTTGCAGTTGAACACATAAATCATTTTCTGTCCTATCCCCTCTTGCTGTCTTGCTTGCATTCCCCCAAACAACTTAACAAGTAATTCCCCCATTTATACCACTTATGAATTATGATGATTTACATTTTTTATCATGTGCAGCTTAACATTCAATGTCTTGGCACAAAGTCTGAAACAAGGTAACTGATTCTTTTTCTCAAAAAATGGCATCTTTGTAATTCCTGCTATTACTCCAGTTGAGGCTGTAAACATTGGTATCTTAGGTCGTTTGTGGTGACTAATTTGATAGCCTTGACTATCACTATTTCTTGTTTATCGACAACTCATAGAACTTTTTTTTTCTTTCATCTTGACATTATATGCAGTGGTGTGAAATCATGTAATGAACTATCTCCTCGTCTTGACGGTTGCAGTCCAACCAATGATGATATGGAGTGCCCATCAAGCGACTCTGATAGTATGTTGAATAGGACTGCTTATTTTTTGTCAGGAAATAATTTCGATTGTTCTTATCAAGATGAAGCTGGAAATATGGTATGATGCCCTTGCTCAAAACTCATTAATGCGCAAATATTTCTTTTAAATAATAAAATGTTGGGAGACGACCAAAGCTGTTACATGTTTTGTGTGAGTTGATCCAGATGCTGTAATTTTTTTTTGAACAATTATATCCATTGATGAGCAGCAGGTTTGAACTGAATTAGGCAACCTTTTCTTACATAAGCTGAAAGTGAGTGATGGGCTTATTATAGCTATTATGTTGTTGTTTCTCATTATTTGCTCCTCTTGAAAGTGCATACGAATGATCTATTATAAAATTATCGCTATAACCTTCTTGCATTTTACATTTTCAAAGCCCACTTTCATTAGACGTACTGATGGTTGATCTGTTAATTATCTTGTTCTTGAATTTCGGTGCCTGGTTGTCTGCATGCTATGCTTTCTGTCCGAAGTACTATGTATAAATGGCTAAATGCAGACTGCATATGTGATTTCAGGATGCAAATCATTCTGGAGATAGTGTCACTGATAGAACAAACTTGTCTCAGAGTGACAACTTAAATGACGGACTGTACATGAGGCGGCATAATTCCACCAGTCCTGATGCCCGCGATGTTAGTCCAGGTCATGTTGGTCTTGCTCACTTGTCGTCAGAGGTATCTGATACATCCAAAGTTATTCTCGACAATGCTGAAGATATAATTAATGGACTACGTGATGAAGCAAAAAAGTGGGAGAGAAAATCTCGCAAGTTGAAATACAATCTAGAGACAATGAAGAAAGAATGTGCTGAAAAATCTAAGCAACAGTCTGAGCTAGCACTGGAACTTTCTGCTTCAAATTCTGAGAAAGATTCCTTGAGACACGAAATTGAAGAACTGAAATGTTCTTTGGAAGAGGTAATGGAACATAAAACTATTTCAGGAACTCCTAGATCTGGTGATACAATAGAGCTCCAGAAAGAAATGAAAGATGAGGCACAATTTCTGAAAGAATCAAATGCAAACTTAACAGCCCAACTGAAGAAGACCCAAGAGGCCAATATAGAGCTTGTTTCTATCCTTCAAGAACTGGAAGAAACAATAGAAGTTCAGAGAGTGGAGATCTCTAACCTTTCTCATACGAGTGATTTGATTGATCATGAGGTCTCCAAAAATGAACAATCAGTTCAAGAAGACACGGAATGGGCTAGAAAAATGTCACTCAAAGAAGATGAAATTGCAATGTTGAGGGAAAAATTGGATCGTATACTTACTGTAGATAATACAAATGGTGAAGTTTCTGATGCTATTTATCTTGAATTGGAAAAAGAAAATGACTTCTTGAAGGTCAAAATACAAGAGCTCGAGAAGGACTGTTCTGAATTAACTGAGGAAAATCTAGAGCTTATATACAAGTTGAAAGAAGTAAGTGGGGTGGCCAAAGGAGAGGATCCATGCATTCCGAATAGTGAGGATGATCTTTCTGATAGATCAACATATAAGGTAAAATACCTAGAGACAAAATGTGCTGATCTTGAGCTCAAGTTGTTGAAATTTAGTTCCGAGTCCAGTGAGCTAGAAGAAAAGCTCCAAAAAAGCCATAATGAGCTAAAAGTGAGAGCTCTTGAACTATCTGAGTTGAGAGAGAAACCTAGTTGTTTCCATGACACAGAGATGGAGGAAGGAGATATTGATAGTGCAAAGTCTTACAAAATGGGAAGTGAAAAACTTGATGATAATGACAGTGGAACTGACTTTGATGTTTTGAGGAGTAGAGTTCTGCTGAAAGAACAAGAAATTGAGAGTTTGCAGCATTCTAAGAAAGAAATGGAGAACTTCATTTCTCAAATTCAGAATGAGAAGAATAAGCTAGAGGAACATTTAGCAGCATCACTTAAAGAATGTAGCATCACTTCAAATTGCTTGGATGAAGCGCGAGAAGAACTTGTTGTTCTTACCAACAGTGTAGACTCCCATGTTTCCACCAATAAGTTTCTCGAAACAAAAATTAGTGAGCTTGAAATCTGCAAAGTCAACCTAGAGCTGCATATTTCAAAGCTGGAACATGAAAATGTAGAGCTGTCAGATTTCATATCTGGACTAGAGGCTCAATTGACTTATCTGACAAGTGAAATGGAGTTAAGCATGGTACAGATGGATGATTCTAGATCACTTATCACAAACCTTAAAGATAAACTAGAACAACAGCAAGTAGAGGTGGAAGCTCAAAAACTAGAACTAAAACAAAACCAGCTAGAATCTCACAAAATGTTGTCAGAAGTACAAGAGGATTCAGAGGCTCTAAGAAAGTCAAATGCAAAACTTCAGGCTACCATTGATCATGTTGTTGAAGAATGCAATGCTCTGCAGACTCTGACAACTGATCTTCAGAAGCAGAAGCTGGAAATACTTGGCTATGCTTCACATATAGAGCAGGAATTGGAGCAGTCAAAAAGAAAGACTGTGGATTTCTGCAAAGCATTGGAATTCCTAGAGGCAAAACTTTCTTCACTTCAGAAAGACATATCTCTCAAAGAGCAATATTTGCTTTCAGAACTGGACAATATATTCCAAGAGCACAAGGAGCATGAAGAAAGGATAAATCGTGCGCATTTTCTTTTAAACAAGATAGAGAAGGAAAAGACTGTTGAAGTAAGCAATCTTGAGAGGGAGGTCATGAGCCTTACTGCACAGGTATGTTCAACACAAAAAGAGCGAGAAAGTGCAACGTTGGATACCATTCATGAGGTTTCCTTCCTTCGAGCAGACAAGGCTAAACTTGAAGATAATCTTGAACATGTCAATGCACAGATGATACATTATGAGTCTCAATTGGAAGACCTGTGTAAGGAGTCTGAAAACAAGATTAAAGGCCTGGTTGACTCACTTAAAACGTCCAAACAGAATGAGGAAATGCTGGCTACAGATGTTGACCATATGAGAAGATTGATAGAAGCTGCTAGATCCAATGAAGATAACTTAAGGAAAACTTCAGGTGAACTAGAATTGAAATTGAAATCCAGTTATTACGAGAAAGAGCAAATACTGGAAGAAATTTCTGGACTGAAAATCCAGGTCCACAAAATAGCAGGCCTCCAAGATGAAGTTCTCACACTACAAAGTTCTCTTGATAAAGCTAAGTTCGAAAAAGAGAAGTTGGAAGAGCTACTCCAGTCATCATGTGAAGAATGTGAAGAACTAAAGGTGCAAAAGGCAATGTTAGCAGACAAAGTTTCATGTATGCAGGGCATTTTGAATGTCGCTAATGAAGGAAAACAAACTGAAATATCCATTCAAACAAAGCATGCCATGCTAGACAATGACCCATCAGCTAAGGAAGCTAACAGTGAATACCAACAGAAAATAAGTTCTCTTGAAAAGGAAATTGAGGATCTCACAAGGAGAGGTCAGCTATTGGAGAAGCAGCTTGAGCTGAAGACATCCCAAAACAAAGATGACAGCATCAATAAACAGGTGAGCCATTTAAAGGTACTATTCAATTGTGAAAAACCTCTAATGTCTAGAGATACCTTGTTTAGTTTACAACTTGTGTTAAACAGGGTAAAGCAGATTAAGTGTGATAAACTCAATTAATTGCCCCCTTATTGTTTTAGGGTAATGATGGTAATGCTAATGAAAATGGAGATTCACAAGTTATCGGTGGCCCAGAACTTCAGTCAAAGATCCAATTACTAGAAACTAAACTTGCCGAGGCGTTGGAGGAAAATAAATTGTATAGTGAACAATTGAAGAGGTAATCAGTGATTCTTCACATTAACGCGCCTTGTTCCTCTGACGATATTTATTAGCAAAATACATTGACCACTAGATAGCATTTTATATCCTTTGCATATCAAACTCCTGATTGGACTCCCAGGTTCTAACTCATCAGAGCTGTGGGCTATAACACATCTAGATCATTTCATTAATAATAAAAAACTGTAATAATCTTTTATAGTATGTGCCATGCAAACTAAAGACTACTTGGACAAATAGTTTTGAATGTAATAAGATTTTGGCTTAGTGCATCTTTTGATGCAAAGGCTGGGCTGTTTTCTTCCATTTTATGAAAATATCTCATCAAAATGTTCTGATGACCTGATTAGTATTGTGACCTTCCAAAGGATCATGTTTTTTCTTTGTCATGTACAGTACAATGCCAGAGGGGAAATCTTGCAGTAAGGATGGCAAGGAGAACAATGACGACAGGATAACACAACTAGAGTCAGAGCTAAAAGATATGAAGGGTAATGATGATAATGCTAATGAAAATGGAGATTCACAAGTTATCGGGTGCTCAGAACTTCAGTCAAAGATCCGATTACTGGAAACTAAACTTGCTGAGGCGTTGGAGAAAAATAAATTGTATAGTGGACAATTGAAGTGGTAATCAGTGATTCTTCACATTAACACACCTTGTTCCTCTAACGATTTTGACTAACAAAATACATTGTCCACTATATAGCATTTTCTATCCTTTGCATATCAAACTCCTGATTGGATTCCCAGGTTCTAACTCATCAGAGCTGCGGGCTGTAGCCCATCTAGATCATTTCATTAAAAATAAAAAACAGTAATAATCCTTTATAGTATGTGCCGTGCGAACTAAAGACTACTTGGACAAATAGTTTTAATGTAATAAGATTTTGGCTTTGTGCATATTTTGATGCAAAGGCTGGGCTATTTTCTTCCATTATCTAAAAATATCTCATCAAAATGTTCTGATGACCTGATTAGTGATCGTGTTCTTTTTCTTTTTCATGTACAGTACAATGCCACCAGAGGAGAAATCTGGCAGTAAGGATGTCAAGGAGAACAATGACGACAGGATATCACAACTAGAGTCAGAGCTAAAAGATATGAAGGACCGGTTACTCAACATGAGCTTGCAGTATGCAGAAGTAGAGGCGCAGCGTGAACAATTGGTATTGGAGCTCAAAACAGCAACTGCAAAGAAGGGACGGTGGTTCTAGTGAAACGGAGAATTTCTGTGTGCCATGATCATAAGTCCCACATAGTACAGGTACTCCTTGTATTCACTGGCTTCTCTGAAATCTGAACACGTGCAATTAATTACACTTTGAAAAGTAGCATTAACATGAGTGCGCAATTAAAGCTTATGACAGATAAAATTATGAACGTTGATGGTAGAAAACCCTCTTTCCATTCAGAAAACACTGCCAAACAGTATCGTGTGATGTGTCCGTTTAACAAAATGATTATGTAATTGTCAGGAAGAACGAAGTCAAATTGGAGGCTACAACTTGCAATAAATTGAATAATTGCAAGCAAATGCAGAACTAGATGATGTACCCTGACCATAATCACCTTGCCCTTCATGCAGAGCCAACCTAATTGTTGACAAGTGTAGTCCACTTTTGTGAATTGTATGTAAAAATTTAGGTAATATATTGTTCATCTCACTCTACACTCATTCTTGGTGCCAACGTGTTCTGGGCTCTTGACTTAGGATATAGCGAGTGAACTCAAAGCTGCAAGTATATAAATAATCTTGTACTAATGATAAAGTATATTCTATCATTTCAAGTCTCTTTTTATTGTCACCTTCCAAGCCAATTTTGGTTTTCCTCTATCTCTTCTCTTGTACCGTAGAATTCTACTATGCACCGGTTGCTCTAGATTCCTGTATAAATTTTCCATAGAATAATTTAATTCTTACAATAATTTGATCTTATGAGAATTTTATACAAAGCAGTTCAATCATTGTAGGAATCAAGCAGTTCATCAAAGTGGGGAACCTGATGGCTTGCGGCGCTTGCCCCAAGCTACCGATATGCACACGTTGCTATGTTGAAAACGTTACAGTCTGCACTCTGCAGTCCGCACAAGCAATCAAATGCTCTGCATTTTGCCTGGACTGGATGTCACCTAGTTTGATTGCTGAAAATATGTGGAGAAAAGGATTGCCTTTTCTTGGATTATGCCTACTGTTTCTAGACTTTCTCAGTGATGGCTGTGGCATTGTGCAT
>KE372688.1:844515-867235 GCA_000418225.1 Zizania latifolia | reverse complement strand
GCTCCTGTCAACGGCTTGCCACACATCACATCCCCACCTACACAATTGCATCTGCAGTTCTGCAGTGGTGGTTCCTCGTTCATTTGAACACCTACATGTAGTTCTCTTGTGAGCACAGATGATGCAGAAATTTTGATTCCCACAAATATGTTACAGTTGATATAAGATTAGTTGATTGATTTGAATTCTGAAAGTTTGCATCAATCTCAGTACACATTTGACAACTTACACTCTGAGTGTCATAGATTGAACCGCACTAGTAGGGAGTGGTGGTTTGTTGGACGCTGTTGTATGGTCTGTGTCTACGCTTGCGTAGAACGCTGAGCTCCAGCCTCGAGGCTGTATGTACTATGTAGACTGAGCTTAATAAGATGATGTGGCAATATATTAAATAGTATAAAAATGATATGACAATATATTAAATGAAAAAAGATGAGTAATTTGCTCCCTTCGTCCTATAATATTAAATTGGATTTAATATTTTGTAGTAACGAATATGGACATTGCCCATTGATGGCCTATGAATTAAAAAATGTTTTACTCTAGGTACATTAACAGGCCATATACTTAAAAAAGAGTTTCACTCTAGGCTCATTAATGGCCTATGTACTTAAAAAAAAAGTGTTTCGCTTTATGTCCATTAACAGTCCATGTACTTAAAAAGCGTTTTTCTCTAGGCCCATTAACGACCCGTATACTAAAAAAATGTTTCACTCTGGGCATATTAACGACCCATGTGCTTACAGAAAGCGTTTCACTCTAGGCCTGTTAACAGCCCATGTACTTAAAAAACGTTTCGCTCTAGGCCCAATAACAACCCACGTACTTAAAAAAATGTTTCACTCTAGGCCTAGTAACGACCCATGTACTTAAAAAAGCGTTTCACTCTAGGCCCAATAACGACCCATGTACTTAAAAAAGTTTTACTCTAGGCCCATTTATAAATATAAGCCTATCAATTTAGGTCCATTAACAATCTATATAAACACGATCGTCACACAAGACCCATAAACAGTCCATGTAAAGACACAAGGTCCATTAACACATTTATGAATAAAAACCAATTATTAGCACTTGTACTAACATAGGCTTACAATTCTAGCCCATTAACAGCCCATACACGAACTTCAATTAAACAAGGAAAAGTCTAGAGTACCCTCCAAGTATATGTCTATAGACTAATGTTTCCCTAAACTATAAAACTAGGCTTTTAATCCTCACACTATTCTATGCTGGACAAATAAATCCCTAGGACAGTTTACTGCAGCAATTTTACTGACGTGACAGTCTACGTTGACGGTTTTGCTGATGTGTCTATCCACGCTGTCACATAACGCCTACGTGGCTACATGTTGACATCTAAATGCAAAGCTAGCTCGACTGACATATGAGACCCACCTATCAATGACATAATTTTTTTATCATGTTCTCTCTCCTCGTTCCTCATTTCTTCTTCCTGCTTCCTCCTCCCTCCTTTCTCCTCCTCCTACCCATCCCTCTCTGCCGTGCCCCTGTGCGTCGGGCACCCCCGCGCCACACCCCCGTGCGCCAGGCCACCGCGTGCCTAGCACCCCCCGATGACACAGCCTGGAGTGTGGGCCCGTGCAGTGCCGAAAGCGATGGAACAACCTCATCGATGATTACAAGATCAGGGAGTGGGAGCGCTCATTGTCCTCACCGGTGGTGGCCGTCGAGAAAGAGGTGTCGTTCTAGGCGGAGGGAGTGGCGGCGACACTTGGTGGACAGGAGCGCGGCTGCGTTGGCCGCGTGACGGCCCGACGCACAGGGGCACAGCGGAGCTCGACGCATAGGGGCACAACTACGCTCGACGCGGCGGAGCTGGACACACTCGTCGCATAGGGGCACGGCGGCATTTGACGCAATGACGTTGGGCGCGCGTCGCCTCGACACACAAAGGCACTAGGGTGCTCAAAGCATAGGGGCGCGGTGACGCTCGGCGCATAGCGACATGATGGCTTGAGCGCAAGGAGGAAGAGAGAAGGGAGACATCCACGTTTTTTTAGAATCCCATTTGTTAGCTACTTAAACTGAATCAAATCAATATTTTAATACTAACGTGGACTGATACATAGGCAAAATCACTGTCTGAACACACTCCGAGAGATAATTTATCCGGTACAGAATAGTGGGAGAAGTTAAAAGCCTAGTTTTAAAGTTTAGAAGAACATTAATTTACAGGGTATATACTTAAGATCTTTTAGATTTTTTCAATTCAACAAATGAAGCCCGTAGCTTTTAATGAGCCTCCTGCCACAAAATCCTGCCGGTATACGGGCAGTGAATTTCTGACCAGTCGTACGAGCCTTTATTAGGCGTCTTATAATATCATACATGGGCCAATTGTTCGTCTTACAAAGGCTATTACCGGTTCGAAGTGGCCGTGCGGGCATATATCATACAGGCAGATTCATCAAGCCTCGAATGTCGTTTGATCTCTTTCATCGGCGTCTGGTGAAATGCAGGGCCTAGTTGATCATCAAAATACCATGAGTATTACTAGGGGCCTTAATGGTGTCATTATCAGTTTTATACCAGCTTATCGGACATATACACATTGGCATTTGGCCACATGTGAATGAGAAACATACGGCATATATCGATTAGCCATAAAAGAAAGATATCCGTGCTTTCGATGATCTGCCGCAGCCTGTGCGGCGGTATTACGAACCTGCGCACAAAAAGGGAGATGTTCAGACAGTAATACCCAGACATGCGAAATATTCAGACGTGCAAACTAAACTGTAGTTACGTCTCATGAACTCACATGCTGGCGATCCTGTAGCAGCTTTTCTGCTTTGAACTTCTTTCCGTTTATCTCGACTCACTGAAATAAAGAAAATTAGTTCCTTATATATTGCAAATTGTTTGACTTTTATTAAAGTCAAACTTCTTTATCTTTGAACAAATTTATAAAAAAAGTATACCAACAATTATAAATCAATTAGTTTCATTAAATTGATCATTAAATATATTTTAATAGTGTCTTTATTTGATATTACAAATATTAATATGTTTTTATTTAAACTTGATCAAAGTTAAAAAGTTTTACTTTTAAAAAAATCAAACTGACTTAGTGTGAAACAGAGATAGCATCAAAGTATGCATGTCAAATTATCAACGTTGAGAAAACTAGACCATCCTAGTTAATACGTAGTTTTGTAACTATGTAATTGATTATTTTTTGCTTTAAACAGAATAACGGAGACGATGATGAATTTAAACAAGTAAACGTGATGCATGTACCTGTATGCGAAATCGGGTTCAAGCTGAACTTTACGTAGACTTACGTTCATATAGAGGCCCTGCGAGAAAGAAAGCTTTTTAGTGTAATTGTTCAGATCTGAATAAGGAAATTTAGAGCACGGCAAAAATGAAAGGAATGAGTATTGTTGTGAATAGAAATACCTATTGTCCCAAGTAAACTCATAAGTGGTTTAGTATTTGCTATATATCTAGATTTAATGCCATACGCTAGCAATCATGAGCATAAGTGGTGCCTGACACTGGAATCCTTACATTGGTTGTATGAATTGTGGCCCCAGTGGTCATGTTAATTTTTTGATCTGGCACAAGCTCAATGTCCATCTTCTGTAACACAATAGCAAGTGCCACAATTGCTTCTAAGAGAGCAAACTGATCCCCAACACATTTCCGAGGGCCTCCACTGAATGGGATAAATCTGGAAAAGAGAAGTGATGGAAAAGCAGCATAGTTTAACTATATCTTTCCAGATTATATAAAATCAATTGGATGGTAAATGGACACTGTAAAATAAGTTTGAAAATATCTCAATATTATACTGTAACCTGAATTCAGTGTTTGTCTCATTTGGAACAGGTCCCTCTAAATCAAATCTCTCAGGAACAAATTCATCAGCTCTATCCCATACCTGCAGAGGAACGAACAGCCAATTGAAACAATGGAATGTTATGCTCGTTCAGGCTTTGCTAACAGGATGTGGTTTAATATTCAGATAGAAAACATACCTCAGGTGACCTGTGTATATTGTACACTGAAATCATAATATCTTGACCAGCCTTGACCTTGTAGTTTCCAGGAAGGACGTCATCAACTATTGCACGCCGTAGCAACACCTGTAACAAGAAGTCCTTCAATCACCTAAACTACCTCTGGAGTTACTTGTCCAAAGCGCAAAGGAATGTACAGGTGGGTGTGGATAAAGCCTCATAGACTCATTTATGCAGCGCATCAAGTACTTCAGCTCTTTTACATCTTCATATCTGGGGAGTCTACCTTGTAGAACACGATCAACCTCAGCTTGAGCTCTCCTCAGCGCTGCTGGATCCTTCAGTAGTGTAATACTGAGCAGTCAACACATATTAAAGGGGTAGCTTAAGTAATGTGTAATTTGTAACCTATCAAATCATTAGCACAAACAATAAAGAAGTACCTTACTGAGAAGATAAATAGTCCACGTGAGTACAGAGCCTGTTGTTTCATGACCAGCAACTAACATTGACAATAGATCATCACGTAACTGCACACTGGTGACCTGGACAACATAAAGAAAGTACGATAGGTAAAAGCAGTAAAACAAGTAGATAAGCAAGATGCACACATGCGAGATGGTGAAATAGAGAATTAATAGGAAATGTCCGATGCAAACACTTCGTTAGTTTAGAAACAAAACTTAGATAGCATATCTTGTAGATTCAGTGAAAACAGAACCAAGGCCACAAAAACAAAGGAATAACTTCGCATGGATGTTATCTTATAAGTTTCAAAAATCAATAGTAAGTCTATCTCAGATTTATATGGAGTAGCTTCCTACAAGAACATAAATCTATTGGACATTACAAGTACTTGTAACATAAAAATTCTTGTGACCTCAGATAAGTACCTCGTCACGGCTAGCAAGTAGGAAACGCAAGATGCTAGGATCTGTCTCGTTTACATATTCCTCACCCTCAATCTGTTCATTCTCAGCATCTACAATCTTCTTGCACTTAGCAATTAGCTCCTCAACTGTATTCCTTATGATGTTAACTGCCTTTTCTGCTTTTATTTGTCTAGGAACTATCTTGCACAGCAAATCAATCTATCAAAAATAAAAAAGAGCAACATCAGACGCCAGTCATGCAATTTTGACTTACCGCAAGTTAGATAGGCCAACAATAATGAGACCCCCAAAAGGAAGAAATTTAGCATGACAAAACAAACATACCTTCCAGTATGGTAAAAGATCTGTAGAACGAGCCTCAGCTTCCTTGAGTGCAGTGTAAACAGCATCAATAACAGGACTATCTGATGTGAGTGAATCAAAATTGTAATTGAACAAGGACAAACCAATCACATCTAAAGTCATTTGAGAAAACCTCGCTTCCATATTTACAGGTTTGCCACTTAAAGCATGTGTCTCAAGTTTCTCCACTAATCTCTCAGCACATTTACAAAATACTTTGTCAACCATCACTGAGAGAAATCTTTTGTGTAGAGATGGTACAACTGATCGACGCCTAACCTGAATAGATGCCAGGATAAGCGAAGATTGAAGAAGAGATTAATGAATAATGATAGCATATAAAAAAAGGTAAGATACTGGTTCCAGATGCACAAGATGAAATATCATATTGCAATACAATGCTGTCGTGCGATCCAATCCAAATCAAAATGCAGGAAATTTTCTTCAGCACTTACCCAAAACTAAATGGCTACTTCAAACAGCTTAAAACAACCAAATTACAGTAAATAGAGGAAAACCGTTAACATCACTAATCTATAGTAAATTAACCCTCTGATCTAAATTTGAAATTTCTATCACTTTCAAGTGAAGACCAGAGCAATCTCTTATTGGGGTGAGTCAAAACTAAACTGTTTATTTCCAAAACCCTAGAAACCCATGTTGTGCTATGAACTACAGCACATCAATACAAAATACCTTATCCAAAAAAAGAAAACCATAAAGGACCACGGAGTAATGTCGAAAATCATAAATAATTAACTATGCTTTTTAACTGGTAAAGTGCCGCTTAATAGATGACCGAACTGGCCGTATCCTTCTCTAAAATGTAACTGCATAATTCACCAGAAAAGTTGCGGGTTTAATACAACCATAAAATTCACCAGAAATTTCGCAGGTTTAAGCAAATCCTGAGTCCTGACCCTTTCACCGAACTATTTTAGATAATGGAAGTACTATAGAATATACATTTTGACATTCACTCAAAAATACCACAAATCATTAACTGAGAGAGAGAGGCAGACAGACAGAGAGCGCACCGTCCAGAGCGCGCCCTCAGCGATGGCGAACCCGGAGCCGAAGAGGAACTCGGATACCTCGGCGACAAGCCCCTTCTCGTACCGCGAACCGTACCCGCGTAGGACGTGCCTGGCAACGGCGGGGTCGCTGACGACGACGAAATCGCGCGGCCCCGCGGCGAGGCGGTACACGGGACCATCCTCGCGGAACCACTTGAAGAGAGGGAGGAAGAGCGCGCCACCGAGGAGGTCCTTCACGTCGTCGAGCTTGGCGGACGCGACGGGGATCCCCGAGTCGTCGCCCCGGCCGAGGCGGGTGGTCACCGATCGGGAGAGAGACGTGAGCCAGTCGGGGCTCACCCACGAGGTGGTGGGATCGTCTCCTCCCCCGCCACCGCCGCGAGGGTTGCCACTTCCCCTTGGCGGGGGCAGGCGTAGTCGGACGTGGCCACGGCGGCGAGGCGGCGGGACCAATGGCGGAGGAGGCCGGGACAGGAATAGGATAGACGCACCGGAGGCGGCAGTGGGCATCGCGTCGGCCGCCGCGGGCTAGGGCTTGCGAAGTCGGGATGGATTGGGGAGAGACGAGACGCCTTGGGTTGGGCGGGCGCGGGGAGGAGGGGATGAGGTGGGACCCACCTGTAAGCGACGGAAGCGGCACGGCACAAAGCGCGTGAGTTTTGAATGCTTCGATGCGAGGATCACCGGCCACTTATGTGGGCTGTGGGCCGTTTCAGCAACCAGCCGGCGCTCATGTGGACTGTGGAATACACGCTACGTTGTGCTAGCAAGAACAAAATATTTACTCTACCTCGTAATTTTAGCATTCTTATTTTTTTTTCTAAATATAAACTGTTTTTAAACTTCTAAATAATTTTTATATTTTTTGTGTTTCTCCTTATCAAATAAATACTATTCTCTCACAAATAAAATATGTAATATTTTCTAAAACAGAATAAATCACGAGTGACAAAGTCGTTTGAATTGATTACTCAATTCTTATATACAAGTATAAAACGAATTATATAAAAAAATCACTGCCCACCCATTCATTGCATAGTGTACTCGTATTCAATACTGGCAATACCGGTTCTGTTTGTCTGAATTGAATTGTAGGGTGCAACTGTCCTACTAAAGTTCGCTACTGCATATCCAATAGCAGTTTTGAATTCGCCTCTTTTTCCGAAATAATGTGCAACTAGAAACTAAAAAACCAAGCTAGTGCAGGCAGCTAGCGACGGGTAGCGGAAGCTGGCCTTGGCCAGTGGGCAGTGGGCAGTGGGCAGTGGCCAACCAGCAGCTCCCGCGGATTCGGGCCGCTGAAAGCTACGCAACCCGCATCTTAAGGCACTTACAACGAGTTAACATGTTGCTGATTTCTTATATATCGTTTTAAATTTATACATATAATATTTAAGAAATTAACTTAAATGTGTTTAGTTGCTCCTCATTGTTCGGTTTTTAGAATATATTAGTTGTTTGTTTGTGAAATATATAATGATTATTTGATGATGACAAATATAGAAGGAAAGATAAGAAAGTATATAGAAATAATAAAATTACTTATATTTGAGAATACTAAAAAGACTTGTATAAGAAATAGAAGAGGGTATCAACTTACAAAAACAGATTAGAAATACAGTAGATTAAATATAAACTATCTATAAAACAATATATTAATTACACCCTCCTCTCTTTCTCTTTAATCTGTATTTGTTCTTTTTTTTTATCTTGTGCACATAAAAGTTGGCTATTGCTGGAAAGACAATCCTATTAGAGCATCTCCAGGTCATTCAAATTTGGATCTCTATATTTTAATTTAGATGATCATCTAAAAAGATTTTCTCTCCATATTTTATCATACTCTAATAGACTATTCATATTACACCCTCCATACAACATTTTTCTATATTTTAATAATATCTTCTAACTACATATACAAACTTGATTCATCTTATCTATATTTTAATAGTATCTTCCAACAGGCTGTTGCGGATAGCGTGAGGAGAGAGAAACGCCAAAGTCGGTGTTTCTCTCTTCAATATAGATGCCCATATATATTTAGATGTTGTGATGGAGGTTCTGCTGAAGACTAATTTTAAGAAGAGAACACTATTACGAGAATAAAGGGTATGATAAGGGTCATGCTAGGATGCTCTTACCCCTCTCCTCCGCTTAAGCAATAAGCTAGTTTATAGTTAATCATGGGTCATACCCTTACAACAAGTACAATACAGCAAGTTGTTGGTCCACTTATGTCACATTTTTGCACTTGTTGATGAGAGAAAATATAAAAAAAAGAGTAGGCTTTAATACAAGAGACAGTATGTACATGTTCTAAGGACAGAAATATTAATAAATGGTGATGAAGGAGAAAAAAAGTGTTTTAAGAGGAATCTTATAGCTAATATATTATACTACTTAATTTTTAATTTTAACATCATCTGACAACTTATAGCTAATAAAAAGTCTCAAGTGAGCATGTCCTTGCTCCACACCACATCACACGTGTGTTCTTGTTCTTGTTCCAACGAGCCAGCCAAAGCTAGCAGCCGTGGCCGATGGATTCGTTTAATTAATACCAGTTGTTCTTTTGCCAACGAATCAGCCAAAGCTAACATATTCAGGATGTCATAAAGAACTTGGCATCTAGCATTTCAGGATTTTAGTGATATATTGATATCAACATAGATATCATACTACTATCATCGACACTAAATTAAATAAAAAAAATCTAAAACCAATCAATAAGTTATTATTGTTTCGTGACCATAATAACTCTAACTCTACGGTGAATCCACTCCCGGATGTACTATCTCCGGTCTCAATAACCACCTCCTAGAACAGGTTCCATTGAACATTAAAATTTTGAAATTATTAATATATTAAAAATACTATCATTTGATATATAAAATAGTATTAGTATATTATAAAAAATAGGTCTATATGATTGTATTTTCTTATCATTTATATACATGCATATATATATGAGACAGTGACGATGTCGGAAAACATCACCTGTTTAGGGCATGTTGGGTACAGCTGCAACTCCAAGATTCATACTGAATCTAAAGCTTATATGTTGTAAAAAATAATTTAAACTTTTATTTTTAATCTAAAATAAAAAACTAGATTATTCAACTAAATACCATTAATCTATCTATAGTTCCAGATTCGAATTTTTTAAACTAGATTTAACCAGCTCCATTTTTTGATCTAGAACTGTCTAAAATCCTCAGCTCACATTTTTGTCTTTACATTTACCATTACCCAGCTAATCAGCATGCATGTGTATCTCTATCTATCTACTCCAGTCATGTCACTGTTCACAGATCCCCACACGATGCTGCGATCGGGCTCTGCATTTTCGCCGAGACTGATACTTTAATAAATTGTCGTAATTATAAAATGCGAACAGATAGATAGCGTCCAGGCGATGTGACAAGCTCTTCAGTGGGCTCGAGACAGGTGACGACGATGATGGCTTGCTTGCTCGTAGAAAACAACATGCACGGTACTAGTGCTTCTGTTAATCTGTCATTATTCAAAACAGTTTCCAGTACACGTCGTGCCGAGGCGTAGTGGCCGTCTCGAATTCTTTTTTCGTGGCGAGATAAAGAAAAGAAACGGAAGGAATACGAGGCGTAGTCGGACTCTGTCGCGATGCCTGCGGCGGTGGGCAGTGGCCACGTCGGTAGAAAACAAGTTTATCAAACCACGATCTTCTTGTTATTAAATTTTATTTCATATAAAGGTAAAAAATAATATAATAATGTACTCCCTCCGTCCCAAAATATAACCATTTATACCATTTAAATTTTGCCTCAAATATTACAACTTCTATAATTTTTCCTCCTAAATCTTCCTATTTTATCCCTATGCGGAGTACTAGTTGTATGTAGTACTAATTGCTTAGAGTACTAGTTGAGGAATAGTTCAGACTTTTTTTATTGCATCTTAATAAACGCGCCAAAGTCTAGAAGTAGCTATAATTTAGGACAGATAGGGTATTAAATAAATAATAAAAAAACTGAATTTTTATGGAACTAATTTGTATACAACATCTAAAGTATGATGAAAGAGAAATAATATTAAATTAATAGTATCTACATTAAGATGGTTAGATTTAGACCTACTCTCTTCGTCTCATAATATTAAGACCTAGTATTAAATTTATTGTACTATAAAATATCTAATTTAATTTTAGATAGCAATATTATGGGACAGAGGAAGTAGGTTTTAAGCAAGGTAAAGATATAAAAACTGCCTGTAGTGTATAATATTGGGATTACCTTAATAACCGTATCAACTTCTTTCCTTAGATAAATAAAAAAGAACATGATATACTCAAAATGAGTATATGACAGTGGTGAAGTAGACATAAATATATAATTTCACGCAACCACAGTAATTTTTTTGAAAGCACAGTAATCAAAGTGACCGTTTTTAACTGTTTCATCAGTCGGTTGTAACGGGCTTTTAGGTCACCGTCGGTCCATCCGGTGACAGGCATCTGACGGGGGCGAGGAGGAGGGATCACGACGGCACGAGGGGGTGTGACTGTGTGAGTTTACGCGGGCGGCATCCGATGCGGTTCCGCGTGTAGAGGGCGGTGTGGGTGGCGCCGCTCCGCCGGAAACTGGCGGCGGAGGCTGATGGGCATGGGAATCCCAGGCGTGGAGCCGCGATTTTAATCTGCGCGGCCCCCGAGGCGGCATCCGATGATCTCCCTGTCGGCTCACCACGTCAAACACCGCCGCCGCCCCTAGTGCAGGTCGCTACATGTGTTTCCGTTCTTTTACAGATGAGTCCGTTTTGTATGAACCGTAGTTTCTAAGTATTCTTATCAACTACTCCCTATGTATTCATATATAACCACTCTTATTGTTCAAATTTTATTCCAAATATTATAAATTCTAGCCTCAAAAATATTTTTTTTTCTAAAACTTTTCGTAATGTCCCATCAATACTACTTATTTCAAATATTAATGAAGGGTGCTAATATATTTTTACCCCATTTCTTAATACTAGTGCCAAAACCTAGAAAATAACTATACATTGAGACAGAGGAAATAGTATATATTGGGTCTATCTGCACTGCGTCTATTTGGTACAACTTTAGCTTTGAAATTAATTCTATTATAAATCTACATTTTGTATAGTAAAACTATGTGGTTTTATTTTAATCCAAAATAAGACCAAATTTAGCTCAAAATCTAGGATTATTGGAGCTAGTTTTGATCATCTCCAAAAAAAATTGTAGAACTAAAACTGTTTTAAACATGGCTCACTAACTGATTTTTAGAATCTTAATCTCCCCCAATATAGTCTTAGCGTAACTCTAACTCTATTTATTTGTAAGTGCAAACCAGAACTTTCGAACACTAAAAATTGTTAAAAGTTATAGCTGTGGATATACTTGAACTTTAAATAGGTCAGCTTGATCGTTTAAAAAAAAAAGGTTCCAGCTCCAACTCTAGCTACAAATTTCTAGCACCGACTTAAACTTGGAGTTAGACACTAGACATACGACAAAAACTTATGTATTTGGAAACTCGAGATTTGTAATAGAACACCAGCAATTATAGAGGTGTTTCGGTGTAGGCTATTTACGCGGGGCGATTCGTGTTGTTTCAATCATTCTTCTTCTTTTTGGTTCTCGTGTAGAAGTGTTTTTATGTGAGAAATATTTTTCTTCTTTCTCCTCCTTAACACTATTACCACAATATCATATAACATCTTAGTCATCTACGTTCTTAGTCATGGTAAGTACTCCAAACCTGTCCTATACGATTTTGACTTAGCTTAGTTTAAGCACAACGGTCTAAATAAGTTGTTGTCTAGAAAAAGAACCTTACGATCTTGTTCTAAACGACATTTAAAATTATAGCTTATTATCTGTGTAATATGACTTTTAAAATTATAGCTTATTATCTGTGTAGTACGGTGAAAAAATTATATTACTTCTAGAATTATTTTATTCGGTGTTTAATTGATAAATTTGTGATATTAGATGAAGTAGAGATTCAAGAAATATTAAAACAACAGCTTTTTTCTATCAACGATTTGGATGATAAATTTTATCTTTTAGAGATTTTATGATTTTTTATGTCATAAACTATGTAGAAGGGGCTGTAGTTAGTGTTAAAATAAAACTAAAAATCTTATATATTTTGAGGCGGAAGGCACGTAAAGGTATTCTCACATGAAAAATGCGGTACTCTGCATAAAGGGGGAAATTACAGAAGAAGGACCTAAACGTAATAAAGAAGTCTATTAAAGTCGGTTGGTACAAAAGGAGACCCGCACAATACAAAGGCGCATCCCAACCAAACCAACAAAAAAACTCAAGTTTTTCTCCACTCCGTTCCACGCTCGCCGGTCGCCGCCACACACGCGGTTCTACTCTTGTGCAAGCAGGAGGAGGGAGGGAGGCGTAGCTTAGCTTGCTGGTTGCTGCACCATGTCGGCGTCGCCGGAGTTCTACAAGCCGGCGCCGGTGTTCTCGCCGTGCAGCTCGCCGCTGCTGCGGCACGGGGCGGCGGCGGGAGGGGAGGGAGTGGTGGTGGGCGCGGCGGCGGCGCCTCCGTGGGAGGAGTACTACTGCCGGACGCCGACGGGCGGGGAGAGCGACCTGAAGGCGCCAGGCACGTGCCCGCCGGCGCCGAGGAAGCCGCGGGCGCCCGCCGCGCCGTGCCGGAAGCGGCTGTTCGAGGTCGAGGTGTTCAGCCTGCGGCTCGAGGAGCTCGAGCGCCTCTTCTGGCGGCCGCTCTCTCCGCCGCCGCCGCCGCAGCAGCAGCAGCCGCATCCGTCGCCGCCCCAGAAGCGCCGGAGGGTGTCCTAGCTCCTAGCTAGCTAGCTCTCCGTACTGGCCGGCCATCAGCCATGGCCGCCGGATCAGCAGCAGCGGTGCGTGCCGTGTGCAGACCAAGTGGTGTTGGTTACTACAGGTAGAGTAGTTCGGAGTTGGTAGGATTTAGGCGTACTGCGTTTTTACTGCTGTACTTGCATTATACTTCTACTACTCTCCACTGCATAGTTCGTGCTCCTAGCTACGTCTCGTTGCTTTTAGGGCCTCTTTGCAGCTTTCGCAGTACAATCTAAACTGAGAAATATCAGCTTTTCTAAATTTTTATCAGATGTTTCTCAGAATCTCAAAATGAGGTCTAAACAGGTTTTAAATTCTCTTTAGCTGTTTTAAAATCTAGTATAGGGTATCAGTGTGTATGTGATGTGATATGGTGTTTTGCCTTGCGTTTTTTGGGTGTAGCAAATTAGCAACAGGCAGCTAAAAATTTGCTTCCGTTCATGCAGCGCAGCCTGTGTAATGAGAAGTTTGTGTGATGTGTATCCATCGGAGTACCAGTAATCCTGCAACAAATACGAACTCAATATATACAAATATCCATCTGTTCTACTCTACTATATTTTCCCCCTTATTTTCTGCGAAAGATATTCTTGCCAAAATGGCGGTGATCCATCTGCGGCAAGCTGGAATACTGAATGGGTTCAGTTCAGTTTCAGAGTCGTCAGCTGCAGCTCGCCGGCAGACAGCTGCGGCTGCAGGGGGGAGGAATCATTCAGGAATGTGAGACGAGCGCAGAAGGCCAAAGCAGCGAGTCTTCAGCTGCGGCTGGTTCAGATTTTGTGGCTTTCTTTTGTTAGAAAGATGAATAAGTGCTTCAAGATTCTATATCATTATGGTTTATGCTGTCGGATTCTTTCGCCAGTTCTCATAAATTTATTATATTCATTAATATTTCTCATTATTAAGCTACCATACTACTTGATTAAATAAGTTCGTAGTTTTCCACGACTTTCAGCTTACAACATATTTTTAGATCGTGGCAACTATTTTAGAATGTATAGCTTAACGAAACACATTCTTAGTTTTAGTTGGTTTGCAAAAACGTCTGCCATCAATGACCGGACAGCGTTAACCGGTAGGTCTTATTTCTACTGATAGCCACCGCTAATCGGACTAATTGGTTTAATTTATATTATCATCAATCTGAAAACGTAAGTTACGAGTTATCAGCAGCCGCAATGATGCGCGTGCCGTGGCTTCTGCCGAAATTTCTGCAGCCTTGGCACCCGGCAAGACTGCAGCAGGAGGCCTGTACGTACGAGGAGAAGGAATAATTTGGCCGCCGGTGTGGGGGTCTCGGGGATCCCAGTTCATAAGAATCGCAAGTGACTCTGGTCTGGTGCCTTTGCAGAGGAGCCAGCTGCAACAGGAGCAGAGCTAGCGAAATTCCACTAATGAAAATTACAAAGATATATACGTTAGATTTTATAAATTGACTTTTAGACTATATATTAGATTTAGGGTTCTTACATATATGATCAATATGAGAAAGACGGCAATGATGATGTGTATGACCAGAATGCGGATCAAAAGTTTATGCACATGCCGTCCTAAGATTAGGTTAGAAATTTATTGTTACAGTATCTTTCATTATTAGTGGGATCTAAAGCTGCGATGAATACTAACTACTAGTGCATTTAAGCATCTATGGCGCATCTGTACAGTCATTGAAGACATCTGGAGCAAGCCTGCAGTACTATTAAAGCACTTGCTCCGTTACCAGAATGAGAATGAGGACATGGACATGTAAACAAGATTGATATTTATTGAGCCAATGTTCAGTGTATGGTGTATATGCTGTTCTTTTGCTGCGAGTACTTACCCCACTAATATGATACAAGGCTGAGGCTTAAATATACACCAAGGGCGAATGACGGGGATCAAAATGGCCAAAAGGTGAAAGAATCTATGAATTTTCTACGTATGCTGTTGCTTTTTTTATAAGTTAAACTTCTCTAATTTTGATTAATTTTATAGAAAAATGATCTAAATATTGCTCTTATATCCACGCCTCTACTGGAAATTTACATGTACAATGGCGAGTTACAGACAGGTCTGCCAAAATTCTACTCCCCTTGCAGCTGCCACTTCCATGGCAGTGGGGGAAGACAAATAAATAATCGAATCAGTGGAACTATGTAACATAACTTTATAACCTCTATGTGAACAGGAGAAACCGAAAATCGATTGTCCCTGTCCAGGCAGCCTCCAGCTTCAGATCCTTCAGAGAAGGGAGGGATATCGAGGAGGCGAAAAAATGTGTATTCACAACAATGCTGCACTCGCGCTTGGCCTCTTCCAGCTGCAAGAATGTGTTCAATCGCCATATGACAAAACATGGTCTGCTGGGTTGAATCTACAGCTCATGCAGTTCAAAAGAAATTTCAGATTGTCATCTTCTTCTGTGGTCATTGTCCAAGGGGCTTCTGCTTATAACCGGACTTTTGCCTTTCGAGCAACTTCACCTTGTTCTTGAGTTTTTTGTCCAATTTCTTCATGTATTTCTCCTCCCTTTCACGGTCAGCAATACCAGGCCAGAACACTTGACCAGTCAGTGGCCAAAGCCATTGATCATCACCGGGATGCATGTCATCATCTGCTTCCTCTGCTAGATCCTCATCCATGCTCTTCAGGAGGGTGAAATTGAAGAACTTTACCCACATCTCATTTCTTTCGTCGAGTGGATGCTGCTCTCTGATTTCTCCAGTGACAGGGTTAAGGTAGGCCATCTTCCTTCCGCTGTGATAAGCCCAGACATTTACAAGGACTTCAAGGATTCGACAATAGCAGTGCCTTTTCTGTGGTAAACAGGGTGGTTGTGTTGAGATGGCATGTGCGTTAAAGTATACGCATAATAACAAGTGAAAAAATTTGGTCACCTCAGGTTGTGATGCTCCAAGCAAGCATGAAGCTGGATCCGTGCTGTTCATATTCAAGCTATGAAGTGAATCAGCAAACATCCTGTAAAGTTCAGCAAAGATAAAATAATGAGCATTAGAGATAAGTGAAATGCACCCTGAAAAGGTGATAGGTACAATTTAAAAAATACCTCGAGAACATGATGAACTTCAAAAATGACGGGGTAGGCATCACCCAGCTATGTAGAGTAGACCAGTAATCACCATCATTAGGCATTGGTGGCAGGGCTGCGACACCCTCTGGGAGCCCATACATGGTCCTAAATGCACCCTCAAAAAGTGTTCTGAAAGAAAGCATTCAAGATAAAAAGAAGACAAGCAAGATGAGAAAAAGAAAATAGTAGAAATAGATCAACTAGTGCACCATAGAATTTTACAGTACATCGAATAGCAATTGAAAACTTAGGAACAAACAGCATTACTCCCTACTCCTAGGTCAGTTTTAAAGCAATGGAAAAGGTAGCACCGCACAAAGAAAGATGAAATGAGTTAGGCACTGGTTCTTCAGCCTATTCTCCAAACTAAAGGAAAAGAAAATAAAAGGGGACACACTAAGCACCTGCAGCGACCAGCATTTAGAAAATCACACATTGACCAAAAGTTGGAAGTTTGATCCATATCCATTGGTGCCCAGTAGTATATAACATCCTCATGATTTTCCCCAGCCATAGTTTGCTCCAAGGTTTCTTCGGCACTTCCAGACAAGGATACCTGAGGAGACAAGAAGGTAAAAAACATATATCTATGTCATTCTCAACTGAAAACTGCCTTGTTCAAGTTTTCAAGCAGATCCAATGTATGGAAAGCATACAACAACAAATCATTTACTAGAACTGGCTATACAAATAGATATTGTACTTCCAGGCAACCTGAAATATTGATGTATTGAAAACCTCTAGTTCAGAGTGGAGGAAAAAATTCATTAGCACAAACTTAAGTAGCTTTTGCCATTGTTGTTAATCGCGTATCCATCATAGGACAATGGTACAAGAACGAATGAACTTCCACAGTTTGAAACAAAGGACAGCAAAGAGGATCTTCTTTAAATAAGAAAATGAAATTTTGGCAAGAAGCTTGGGTATCCAATATGACCAAAATTGACACAAGAATTCTCCTAAGCAATGGCACATGAATCTATGGGAATTCACTCAAACCTTTCTTCCAGCAGCCTGCCATGACTGAAAACCTATCCATGGTAACTTATGTACGGTGTCGATTCTGTTTGCAATGGCAAACATTGCACCAAATTCACAAAGAAGATCACGGTAGTATGGATTGTCCAGAACTGAAAGCCGAGTAACAGCATCCACATCATCTGATCTGGGTCTCCTGCCTCCTTTTGACTGACGCAAAAATGCAGGCAAAAATAAACATAAGTGGTGACCAGAACCTCAACTAGCAACATGAAAAGATAAGAACAACATAACATGAAGCGAAGTTAATTGAGAGGACAGTACAGACAGACTGGACCAGGAAGGATATGAAACATCATGTAAAATCTATAGAAAAAACATTGTAGCACTCAAGTACTTCCCTTAGAGTACAACTATGACCTACTGACCAAGTTATGTTGCCAATGATGAAAATAAGTGGTGTGCATAAAATTGTGTTTGAACATAAAATGGAAAATGATCTGTGCGTTCAAATTGAAATTAGATTTTCAACACAAAACTACAGTTAGGTAAATTTTATCCCAAACTTACAAGAGTAATGCCACGATATAGAGAACCATGGTGTAAAAATGGCCATGCCCCTTCTCCACTGTAAATCTCATATATACACACCGGTTGTCCAGTCCTTTCCAGTTCACCTTCATCACGTTCATTTCCTTCAGGCTTTAGTCTTTCTGATTTTCGAGCATTTCTGTATACCTCGTCCCAAGATAACAAAGGTCTTTCCACCCTTTCATCAATCTGCATTGTAAATACATATTTGATTTGCTTTATAACAATAATAATTAGTACTTTCAAGAAGAACATAGAGGTTATGCCAAAACAAGAAAAAGAAGGGGGAAACTTGCCTCCTCAATTTCTCTCCTCTCAATGTCTTCAAAGATTTCAACTTCACTTAGATCATTCCAATCAGATAGGCTAGGGTGGTTATATAAGGAAGTATAATTCCAATCAGAATAGATTGTTTGGTTACTTTCGAGGGATTCTCCAACAAGAGTATCAACTATCCTTGCATGGTGATGGCTGTAATCTTCTGAAGAACTATTTTCTAGTGCGGCTTTTGTCTCGAAAGGATCCCATAGCCATGTTCTCTCTTGAACTTTAGAAACAGGAGATGGTAATTTTACATAGGAAGGATAATGCAACACGCTTTCAAGAAGCCTAACATGAGCAGTAATACAATCATAAGCTAACATGTTTTTGGAAAGCAGCTTCCCCTTCAAAGCAACAGAATAGGCAGTTTCTGAAAGCCGTTTTTCTCCTAAAATTCGTGTGAAAGCTGAAACCACCGTGCTTGGGTCAGCAAAATTAAAAAGGAAGCCATGGATGCCATCAGTGACCTGAAAACAATGATACATTATTAAAAATAGAAGAATTGTTCAAACACTAGCAAAGCAAAGAACAGATCATGGACTGGAAGAAGAGACATACATATTTTGTTATAACAGTTAGATTTGGCACAATTATAGGAATTTCAGAGGCCATGGACCGTAATAACAAAGGAGGGAAAACAGGTTCATGTCTTAAAGAACCATAGAGAACAATATCAGCAGACATTAGAAGGTTCCTAATGTTGTGAATCATGGAAAAATGCTTTACGGAACCAACAGGAAATCCCATATGAGAAGCAAGTTCCTGTACAGAAGAAGTTAAGATGGTCAGTGAAACCAAAAGAGGACCAGGGACATGTGAAAGGCACTTTTTTCTTGGCAAGGAAAAGCATTTACCAATTACCACCTACCAAAGACAGCACATGTGTTTATGGAAACAGAGATAGCACATATGCATGTCCTAGCACCAGTCATCAAACCTCTTCAGTGTAAGATGCTATAGTATCTGGCAGCTCAAATGCCGTTGAATAGAAATTGTTGTTTTTTTAAGAAAATGTTTAGGACTCGAGTATGTTCTCCAGATGGCAAATCACAGCAACACAAAGGATAACAAGGGCTTTCCCCAAAGAATCTTGATAGAACTTACTAAATAATTATTACCTGGAAAGCAGAGTTATAGGCATCAGTGTCATTTCCGCAGAAAAAAATGAATTGCACTCCAAGATTTTTAGTTTTTGCCAAGTCCATAATATGTAGGGCTGACGCACGCATAACTGTTGCAAAATCCCATGGTAATTCATCAAAGAAAAAGTAGCTCCCAACAACCAAAACAACAACATCATCTTCTTTGCTCCCATACTGCTTCCTTAGACTTTCTTGAGTATGTGCATATCTTTTTGTTGCCCAGATATCAACTGGTGAACCAGAAATAACCAAAAAGTTCCCGGTATCAAGGGCTGAGTGTAACAGCTGAAATCAGATGTTTATGAGTCAGAGAAGCTCTGTTTCCTCTTGATTTAATTATTCCAGAATTTAAAAGTGACAGTCAGACATACAGGAAGGTAGCTATCTGGAAACACAACAAAAGTGCATGCATTAAAATGAGTTCTCCAATCTTCAATTTGATTAGGAATGGACTGGTGCGGTTCCGTATAATTTCTAATGAACTTCCCAAGAGCATCTTCATGCATAAGCCAGATCACTGGTAGAAATTGGAAAGGTTCCTGCATGAGACTGAACACAACATGAATGTGCAGCATTGCAGACCAAACAAATGCTGCGACAAAGGGGAAAGAAACACCGAGGATGCGAAATTACAACCAGTAGAATTACAGCACTTGCTCTTTCCATCCCAATCAGATACTTCAATCATAAACCGGATTTATACTATTTGGGAAAACTTAGCTTTTGCAGTTTGCTACTGAGCTGCAATGCAGTTTTTATCATATACTAACCTCTAGAGCAAGATCAATTTCCATAGAAGAACAAAGTGGAACACTATAACTGCTCAGCACTCTACAGTCAGATAGCAATGATGCTAAAACAAGTTTTCATTTTGATAAACTAAGAGTAACAGATGTTCAAATGGGATAGGAAAAGGAAATCCTACATGACTATACAGAAGTAGGTTAAACTGTTCCTAGAGTCGACATTCCAACTCTGATAACAAAATGTTGAATCCAAAGTCCATAATCATAACAAAAACAACTAAACAAAACCACCAATCCATAAATAATGTGGTAAACTAATAATAGCTGACATTTTGTAGAACTAGCGTATCAAAACTGCTAGCATTTGCAAATGACGCATCGATAAGATCATGTGGTAAAAGGGACATAAAAGAGTGGTTGGTATACTTCTGTATCCTCCTATGCTGTTTTGACTAAATAACAAGACATGAAATGCAACCACAAGCATCCGTAACAGTTAAATATAGGAGTTAAAATTGACACTCACATCGAAATGACCCTTTTCCCTTCCAGAGAGCTTAAGAGAACTGCATTGTATCTACAAAACCAAAAAAATGTCAACATCTTAAAGCAAAATAAAATAACAGTAAAAGGAAGATACTCCATCATAAAGTCCAATACTAACTTTGACCAGTCAATAGACTTCAAGCTCTGAGGGCTGACAACATTTACAAGGCAAATATTTCCCAAAATATCGTGAGCTTTCCCATCTGCAAATGCTAAAACCTGCTCCATAGTAACCCAATGAATGACACAGAATAAGAAGTCTTCTCAACATATACGTTTCTTTTTTTTGTTGGTGCTTAACATGTAGCAGTAGGAGTGCTAGAGTGGCCACCAAACAGTAACATGTGAAAACGCCCAACACAATTTTTAGTACACAGTTCAATGATAGTTTTAGCAGAGCAACTTACCTCAACCTCGTAGCCCAGACCTGTAAGACTTTTTGCCAAAGTAGCAAGCATCAGGGACTGTGCATCTATGTTCATAGTCCCCACAAACTGAAATAATGCAAAGGCAAAGTCAACTCCATGGAATGCAGTTTCAGCATTAAAAATTCGTAAGCACAAGATCAGGCATATAAACAAACAAGCAAGCAAACGTGCATCTATCTAGGCAGGCATGTCTGTTCCTCCGTCTAATAACATTTGACCTGTACAGATAAATAATAGTGCTTGTGCCGACAATTAAATCATTCCATATTTTATCTGTGAATCCAACGCGAGTTCCAGTAGATCATTTACAAAGTTGGCATTTTTCACTATAATCGAAATGTACAGACTAATGCAGTGAAGCCAATATGAAGCGAGCGATCCATTAGGGTTTAATAAGCGAACACTCACGAGTGCCAGCCTGACGGGAGCAAGGCCGGGCCACCACCGCCGCTCGGATCTCGCGGCCTCGAGCCGGCTCTCGCCTTGGAACTCGCGCAGCGCCACGCTCGAGGCGGAGAACCGCATGACCCCTCCTCCCCCGGCGTCACCCGGCCGCGGCGTCCCCTCGGCATCCGCCTTGTCGCCATCGCCGATGGGGAGCAGCTGCCAGACGACGAGCAGGGAGGCCGTGAAGAGCGTGACGAGGAGGGCGAAGAATAGGTGGCTTGGCCGGCACGACAGTCCCGGGCGCCGCCGCCTCCGCACAGTGCCGGCGGCGGATGAGGAGGCAGACGACGACGCGCCCGCGTCAGCGGTGGGGAGGTAATGGGCGGCGTCGGAGTGGGCTCCGCGCCGCCACATTGGAGCCCGCCCCCGCAACGGCCGCGGCGGTGGCGATCCAGGAGCCCGTTGGCCGTTGGGCGAAGTGGTCGCGTCAGTGCGAGCTGCTCGCCACAGTGGCTACCATGCGACGCGATCGGCACGGCCGCACGGGTCACGTTTGGAATTTGGCGGACCAGCCGAGCGAGGGAGAGGAGTGAGGAGGCGGGCTGGGATCAGGGGGAGCAAATGCCGCGGCGCCGGGGCCCGGGCCCCGGGGGTGCGAAGAATCTGCGGGCCGCCGGCCGCGTGTGAGTGAACCAGCTCGGGCTAGAATACCGGAGCTCAAGCGGGAGGTCGGAGGCGTATAATAATAATATCTCTACGTATAATTCCGCATACTGCGTAGGTGCTAGCTAGTACTCCGTATTTCGTATAGAGCAACAGATCGGTGGTGAGTGGACGGGAGAGATGCCAACTGAACTGCCAAACATTAGCACGGTCAAACAGTAATCTACAGCAATCGATAAGGATTGTGGTTTAAAACTATCGTCCAAGCTTCATACGATGAGAGGTTTATAAACTTTGACCGGTACAAGTGATGTAGAGGCCAGGATTTATCTTAGTGTGAAAGAATTGTGGATTAAAATTTTAGTTTCAACTTCTCATTTAAAAAGCTAAAACCTAAACTAAATAGTATCTAGATAAACTAGATTTTATATGATCACAAAAGATTTTAATAATGTTTACCCTACTATATAATTGACGAAGTTGAGTGTCCACCATGAACACTCATCTATTCAATTCTAACCTTCCGTTTGTTCGTATTAAATCTTAACCGTTTCCCTTAATCTAATCAGTCCCCACCTCTCAACAGTCCACACTAGGTATTCCACATTTCCACCAGCACCGCCGCCGCCCTATCTCCTCTCTCTAGCTCGCCACTGCTGCCCTGCCGAGCGCCTATACGTGGCCAAACGGGCCTCCCGTGCCAGCCCGGCCCAAGGCCCGACTGAGCACGGCCCGGT
>KE372688.1:814361-844505 GCA_000418225.1 Zizania latifolia | reverse complement strand
CGATCGGCACGGCCGCACGGGTCGCGGTTGGGATTTGGCGGAGCAGCCGCACGAGGAGAGGAGGAGTGAGGAGGCAGGTTGGGATCAGGGGGGAGCAACCGCCGCGGCGCCGGGGGAACGAACGAATCTGCGGGCCGCGTGGGTGAGCCAGCTGCCAGCTCGAGCTACAATACCGGAGCTCAAGCGGGAGGCGTATTTCGTATACCGCATACTGCGTAGGTGTAGTAGTATTTCGTATAGGACAGCAGATCAGCATAGGGGTGAGTGGAGTGATGCCAGCTGAACTGCCAAACTAGCACGGTCAAACAATAATCTACTGTAAATCGATGTGTTAATTACGTTTGTCGGAAAATTAGTTTGAGCTTAATAAATAGTAACTAATAATTACAACTCCGCCAAGAATAGATTATTTGGACCGTCAATACAGTTTTATATTCATACCTATCAAGTTACTTTAAATTACTTATAAATGACCACCCACTATAAAAATAATGAGTGTTTATTATTTTCTCTCCGCGCGCGATAACGCTCCTAACCTATAATGTTTAAAGGAGGAGGCAACACAGAACCCTACCCCTTTAGCTCGACGTCAACCACTCACCGGCACCTGCCTACACTGGTGGTCACCTCCCCTACGCTAGTGTTACTACTAGGTCGCCAACTAGGTCGCTCACTGTTGCCTAAACGTCGCCATGACATAGCATAATTAGAAAAATAATGTCTTGAAATAGGCATTAAGAAATTAATTATTCACTCAAAGGTGTTTAAGTATTTTCACTTTTGACAGTCTCACGAATCAAGTTCGTCAAACGATTTAAAATTTTTGACCAACAAATTACTCGGATGATAGTTTGTAATCCTAATTATTTTAAGTTATTTCAAAGGGAGCATTAACCGATTGTTTTAAGTCTGTCATGAAAAGAAGCTTAGAAGTTTTAATTGGTACAACTTTGGGTAAAAGAATTGTAGTTTAAGGTGTGCTTGATACCATTGCAGTTCTTCGGTTGCTAACTCGTGGAGCTAGAGTCAAACCAAATAGTTGTTGAGCTCTAACTTTATAAACACTAAGTAGTAGAGTTATCTTTTCTAAGCTACACAACTCTAGAATCAATATATTTAGAGCCATAAACATCTCTGGCTATCATGGTTGTCTGTTGAGGGGAGAGGTTTATATTGTGAATTGTGGCGGTACATGTAATGCTTTGTAATAACATACATGTGACATGAGATTGCTTGTCATACTCTGGATTTTTATGGCATCTAGAACTCCTTTGGAATACTATTTTCAAAGTAATTTTAAATAATTTAATTTAATTTCCGTAAAAATCCTAAGTTTTGATTCACTCAGTTTTTGTCTCAGATGAAACAAGAGTCAGAAGACTGAGAACTCGTATCAGCTCAAAAACACCAACCAGTGGTTGCAAGAAAACATAGCAAAACATACACCATCACCGTTCACGAAGCAAAACAAACACGCTAGCAACGAACTGTTCCGCCTCTCGATCTTGAAACCAATGAGATCACAAACGAAAAGAAAAAGGAGAAGAAAAGCTGAAGCCATGAGAAGCCAAGAAGTGTGGGTTGCCACTGAAAGATCGACAGCTGAAGAGGTAGCTGATCACTAGCTGAGTAGCTGTCAACCATGTCATCAGTAGCAGGCGTCGTCCTTGACGTCGCACTGCGGCAGGGTGAAGTAGAAGGGGCCGGCGGTGTAGGCGACCCTGCCGGGGTAGAGCTGGGAGGGGCGGGACGGCCGCTCGCCGGTCCTGCCGCCGTTGAAGTCGGTGAAGGCGGCGCAGCCCTGGTCGCCGGAGGAGGCGAGGCGGACGAGGCACTCGGAGGGGTCGAGGGCGGCGCCGTTCACGGCGTAGGGCACCTCGATGTTGAAGACGCCCTTGTCGTCCGTCTTGTCCGTGCCGTAGTACACCGTCCGCCGCGTGTTCTTGTCCAGGCACGCGATCCCTACCGTGCTCCCTGCACAGTGCACACATCCATGGCGTCTTACGCGATCAAACGGCGAGACGAGCAACACAAAAACGACGATGGGTACGGTACGGCGGTGGCGAGGAATGAGGCGCAGACGACCGTACCGGCGATGGGCTTGGCGTTGTAGGCGTAGGCGTTCCAGTTCTTGGTGCAGTCCTGGCAGAGCACCGTGCCGGTCACCGTGAACTTGGACTCGCCGAAGTTGTCCCACGCCTTGGCGCACGTCGCGGCCGCCGCGACGGCCACCACCAGCGCGAGCACGGGCCGCATCGACGATGTCATCCTCCACGCCATCGATTTCTACGCCGTACGCACGCCTGGCTCTCGAGAGCTGAGGCTAATTAATCTCTTGGGGTTGGGCTACTCGACAGAGGCAATGCGGTTGTGCTTCTTTTATCGTCGAAGGTTTTGCACGACGTGAGCCCGACTTGCTCGGTTTCTGCGTGGTTGGCGACGACTGAACGTGCGCGCCATGCATCTGCCGGTGTAGATAGCATAGCTCGTCCGTCGTGGAGGCCACACACGGTGGCCTTCGTTCCGACGGGTTCAGCCTTCAGGGCATTTCAGGCCTCTCCACTTCTGCTCCACCAAATGACCCAAACCAGCTTGGAAGCTCAGAAGCGGCGCCAGCCAACAATGGCCGTTGGAAGCTCAGAAGCGGCGCCAGCCAACAATGGCCGTGGCCCGCGGCCCATCGGCAACGACGGCAAGCGACCAATTCGAAGATCAAAATACGAGCATCGTCCACGGTAATCGCTCAGCGTAACCATTTCCACCACCTCGACAAATCAGTAATGCAGTAGCCAGTAAGCACCGGGGTTTCCAAAACCAGCAGCCGCAGTCGAAGTTCGTTTTATAACATTACTGGTCTAGTTTAGTGCTACGTCACTTCTTAAAATATAAGATATATAAGATTTTTATACTGTCTTCAATGTATAACATTGACTATTAGTTACACTTTGACTATATATCAGCCACGAACACATGATTAAGAACTAGGATGATACAAAATCTCAGCAAAAATGATGTAATAATAAAGTCTCGTTATATTAATATCCAAGCTATGCTGGTTAATAGCAAAATTACTTCCATGCAATAACTTTTCTTGAAAAACGAGTGACCACAGGTAAATTTGCTTCACGATGTACCCAATGTCATATGAAAGGTCGAAACAACACATGATCCAATTTCCCTAATACCACATTCTTGGTAACTTCACTACTCCCGAAACAACACATGATCCAATTTCCCTAATACCACATTCTTGGTAACTTCACTACTCCCTGAAGAATACTACTTTGCACAGCTCTGTTTTGACAATTTGAACCCTTAAGGTATTCTCAACCCTCCGCATAGGATGGTGTCTTAGACATTTATTAGGTTGCCACGTAGGAAAGAATCTAATGTAACAATAAAGTTAAAGAAGAGGGAAAATAAAAATAAAGAAACCATGTATTAAAAGACACCATGTTATCATGGTATCCAAGACAGAGATGAAAAGAGATTGAATGAGAAGAAGAGAGAGAAAAGATAATAGTATAAAAAATTTATTGTGGATCTATACTAAAAAAAATTAAGGTTAAAAATATAGTTTTTAGAAATAATGTCTTACTAACATGACAAGATAGAACATCACCTTAAAAAACCATGGCTGTGACTGCCCTCATATCAGCCAAAGAGCTGAGCCTTGGTTACATTGCAAGAGAATATAAAAATTCTCCATTTCCTTTTATTTAGCACTTTTGACCAATGCACGGATAACTAGGCAATCATATTTTGAGTGGATGTGGACCAATATACCCTCTAATAATATCTCAAGCAAGTAAAAAAGTAGTAAAGGGCAGTTGACAGGTTATAGGGACACTTTGGAAAATTTTGACAAGCGATTTAGAACATGTCAGGTATCTGCAAAAAAAAAAATTTAGTCAAAAGCGCAAAGCATTTGTGAACGGAGGTAATGTTAGCGTAATAAATTTAATCTGCCAAACATCTGCAGGTGCTGGCATTCTATGGGATTGAGAATGTGATGCCATACTAAGTGGTGACATGGGCAAACATTGGCAAGCTAAAAGTGCAAAAGAAGAGATGAAGAATTGAAGATGTAATAGATGGAAGAAGTATCTGACAACAAATGAAACAAAATCAATGCTACCACTTGCAAGCATTGGTTTAAACACTAGCTAGTAGAAGAGGAATGCACTAGTCCTTTCCATGCAGCATATTGGCACCAGTACTTGTAAGATAAACCTTGAGTAAAATCTAGCAGGTTACTTGGATACTAGCATTTTTTAGGATTAAGAAGTATACTCTATGCAGATTATTCCAAGAACAAATGAGGAATACTCTAATTACTCTCATTCCCTTCTTATTCAGCATTGACAATGCAGAATTACAACAAAAAAGGTCAGATACACATGGGAGTCTATTTTGAAGATCTAGGTTTTTTTTGTAAGCTAATCAAGCAGGTACAATCTTTCTAACACAAAATCTTTCCTCGATATCCAAATCAGATGGCTCAGTTACCATACTATCAAAGTCTAGGTGGGAACATTTAACACTACCATCTACGGTCTACAAGTCCATCTAGGCATCTAATGACCTACTTGGATGGAGAGACAAGGGTTAGGATTTAATTTAGTTTAATCATTTAAGGATCATGTATGGCATCGACATGAATATTTACTGGCTAGCCAAAATGCAAAGAACAGATAAGGATGAAAGCATTCGCTAAAACACAACCAAGAGTAAAATCTAGTAGGTGACTTGAACACTAGTATTTTATTGGATCATGAAGTATAACAAATGCATATTATTCCAAGTACACAAGAGAAAAGTAAAACACTTTCATTCCCTTCTTATTCAGCATTAACAAAACTGACATGCCGAATTACCACAAAGCAAAAGGCCAGATGTGAAACATAGATACATGTGGGCATATAATTTGAAGATGTGTTCTTTTCTATAAGCTAGTCAAGCAGGTACAGTGGTGATTACACAATAAGAAGACATATCTAACACAGAATCCTCAATATCCAAATCAGATGGCTCAATTAACATATATCAAAGTCTGGGTAGCAACAGTTAACAGTACAATCTACCAGTCCATCGCAATTTCACAAACAATCCATATAGACATCTAGTGGCCTGCTTGGATGGAGAGACAGGGGCTAGAATTTAGCTCAATCCTTAAAGGACCATGTATGATACCAAGAGACATTCATATTTGCATAGAGTGAATATCCCAACTTAGGCACCAAGCCACCAATAATCCAATACCAAACCATGACAAAAAAAACTAAGGATTAATCCCAGCACCAGAGATCCAAAAATGGCTTGTGCAAACAGCATGTCCAATAACAAGTTAAGTTAACATCAATGATATTGGACAATTAGCTGTTTCTTACTAGCGTTAGAAACATATCCACGGTACTTGGTGAAAAGAGTATACCGAAACTATTGGTTCAAAAAGAATACATATAATCATGTTCTACTATGAAATGTTATTATTCCCCTAACATGGGTTCCCTTGCCACTGGCTCAAAATTACAACTATCACAACAGCTTCAATTGAATCACTATGTGGAATGTTACAACAAGAAGCATGAGAATATCTAATTAAATCAGCTGAATATCTGCAGGTGCTGAAATCCTATGGGAAGAAATGCGATGCCACAAAATGACTAGATCATAACAGATAACCAAATTCAAGTGGTGATAAGGAAAATACAGGCAAGCTAAAAGGACTTAAAGAGATGAGTGTGGATTAGCTGGAAATATCTGACAAGTGACAACAAATTGCTCAAAATTGATAGCATTAGAAAAATCCACACTACTCGGAGAAAGGAATATACCAATACTCTTGCTTGAAAACAAATAAGTATAATTGTGTTCAATCGTCACTTAGTCGTTATTATCCTAGCAAAATTTCCTTTGCCCCCTGCTCAAAAGTACTCCTACAATTACAACAGCTTCAATTGAAGCACTCAGCTGAAACCCCCAAAATTCAAGTGGGTAATTAAATCTATCTGTGCCTCAGTGAATACGCACTTAAATCTACATCTTAAAGCAGAATGCAAAACCTTACGAGCTGGCCTTGGCTCCATCCGAAGCAAGCGCGGCAGTCCCTTCAGCGGCCGCGGCGGCCTCCGCCTCAAGCTTCTTCTTATTGCGTTCGAGCGCCTCGCCGACCTCCTTGGGCATGTACTTCTCATCGTGCTTGGCGAGCACCTCGGTGGCGTTGAAGAAGCACTCGCATTCTCGGGCCTTATCCGAAACCTTCCTCCCCCCGCCGTCGCGGCGGAGCTCGTCGGTGAAGGGCTTGAGGAACCCCTCGACGACGACGGAGTGGCCCTCGCGGAAGAGATCGGGGAGAGCACCCTCGTAGCGGACGAGGACGTCGGTGATTAGGTCGGTGACGACAAACTCGATCTCGGAGGAGGACGCAGAGGGGTGGGCGACGGAGCCCTCGAGGACGAGGCCGCCGAGGCGGACGCGGGACTTGGAGGGATCGGCGGCGTAGCGGGCGAGCGCGTCGGTGGGGGTGAGGTAGAAGACGAGCTGGTCCTGGAACGTGGCGAGCACGGTGACCACGAACCCGGCCGCGCAGCCGAAAGTGAGCGCGTAGGTCCAGAGGCGGCGGCTCTGCAGCTGCCGCGCCCGCGCGCCGATGTCAGCCGCCCGCTGCCGCGGGGGCCCGCGCCGCGTCGCGGAGAAGAAGCGGGCGGGCTGGAGAAAGGGCGTGGTGGCAGCGGCGGCGCGCGGGGTCGGGACGGGGACGGGCGTGTGGAGGAGGGCGGAGAGGAGGCGGCGGGAGGAGAGGAGGCGCGAGGAGGCCATGGGGTCGGGTCAGGTCCGGGCCGGCGCCTGCGAGGTGGGATCTGCGGAGCGGCGATTGGGGAAAGGCAGGAATCCGCCTGTTTTGGCGGCGGATCGATCGTCTTGCTGCCCACGGCAACGCCGCGCGCCGGCGTGGGGAGGTCAAAGTGGTCTCTTCCGGCTGCGTTCACAAGTGGGACCAGTAGCGTTTACCATTTTAGTCCCGGTTTAAAACGGTTTAAAATGCAGTAATTTGGGCAAATTCCCTATAAAATACTTGCTATATCCCTTATATTATAAGCCGCCTTATACTTGTGTATAAAATTTAAAAAATTAACTTAAATAACTTTGTTAGTTGTTTATTTATAGAAGGGGTATAATTATTTGACAAGTGTAACGTGGAATAAAAGATAAAAAAGTTAGTTAAAGATGTAAAACGATTTATATTTAGACTTAAAAAAGAATTGAAAAAGATAAAACACATATATAGTGAATCAGAGGTAGTAGTTCAATTTCTACATGAATTGAAAAAAGTTGCAAGGGCTGCCACCACACTATTTGTTGGCCACAATTATCACAAGATTTGGCAAAAATATGAGTTTATGATACAGCTAGCTAAAAAAGTATGGCGTGTTACAGTTGTGGCACAAACCAAAATGCTAGCTTGGGTTAGTCAAACTTGCTTGCCACAAGTGTGGCATGGTTTGACATGCAACCAAACAACCTTGTAGGAGTAGGCTTGTGGTGTTTCAAAAGTATCTTTGTCAGTTGTACCATAAAACTGCTTATCAAACAGCCTCATGGAAAAACAGGCAAATGTCAAATTGGCAACTGAAAGGAATAAACTGAAACAGCGGATGATCGGAGTGACATTCAGAAATATGCTATATACGTCGTGACAGTAAGCTCCCTAATCTAGAATGCGATGAAAGACAAGAAAGATTGGAGTGCAATATGCAGATACCCCTCTGCACAACAGACATGTGTGATGAATTTGTCCACAAAGTGATATTGCCAGTCCATACATTCTGACACATGATATTTCTCATGAGGCGATTTAATGGGGAAATGGAACAAATTCAGCCTTGGACATGAACTGCCAGTCTTGTTGATCATCCAGGAGGTGAATAGAGTTGTAACTCAAGTTCAAGAGCATGTGCCTTTGCAAGGAGCATCAGTGCAGCGGCAAACGGGTTGTCCTGAAAGCTCCCATCCATTAAACCCACGTTCCAGAACCATGACGTTCTTTATTCCTGATTCTTCCTGAGTCTCTGACAGATAGTCGAAGAACATCTTAGCACAAGTTGGACCTCGCACCTGGAGTATGATTTAAATTAACCACATAAGAAATATGAACTTCTGCATGCAATCTCAAACAACAAGACCAGATGAAACAGCAAATAATATGGTTGGATATACAGTAATGAACTGATAGTCTGATAAGAGAAAATAAAAGATCTAATATCTTTCTTTTTCTCTCCATCTTATATTAACTGCGCTGTTGGTTACCAAGAACAAGGGCCGCCGGGCATGCATAATAAGGGATGACCGCTATATGTGTCACTAAGCAGCACAAAGTGTCAGTTCTAGATGCATAAACTGAACATGGTACCGACTATCAGATAACAGAGTTAGCAAAGAATGCTCAATTACTGATTATGTTAGAACTTATAAGTCATAAGGCAAGATTAGAACTCTAAAATCCCAATAGGGTAATTGGCAATATAAAGCACCAAAAGCATAGTTTAATATAAAATATCATCTGTCTGAACCAGAAATAGGCGGCCTTCCATATGAAGGCACATCAAACAGAAAATCGACCCCAAAAGGTAATGTGAGTCATTACTGATAGATACTCCTCACGTTTATCTGAAAACTGGTGATGTTTAACATGTATGGACTGTGGTGCACTGGTGGTAGTGGGTTGCAAAGATATGTTTTACATTTGCAATGATGAAAATAGGGAATCCCTTAGAGTGAGATGATGTTAAACTGAATTCTAGGTTCCACTTCCCTTGTCACAAACCTGTGGAATTTTGTTTCTATGGGACTAGATTTACTGGGGCAGTTTTCAGGTAGAACAAATCCTACGAAAAGAAGGGCATACCTCCTGGTACCATATTTTCAGAATATTTCGATTTAGTGCCAAGTGGAAAATTGAGAATCCTGAATTCTTAATCGTCAATTGAAACAGCCATTGAGCTGGACCTGCAAGCTTAGTCCTTGCTTAGCTACAACCATTGCCAGGGAACTAGGACAAATCCTACTCTAAACTGCGGACATCAGATTCATAGCCTGATGCCTGATTTATGGTTTAAACTCAAATCATTAAGTTGCATTCAACAATGAATAAAGCAGTACACAATCTGTTACTCAACCAGCACAAAAGAAGCTATCACGCTAACAATTTCATACTTCATTGGGGGTAAAACACACAAAAAAATGGATGGAGGTCGGAGGTCAAACGATACTATAGCTGGGCTAACTTTTCGATTTTTCCCATCAGAACCCATGCAATTGGCACTCCGTAATCTTAATCTCGTACGAACCACAATATATTATCGGTAAAAACCAGTAAATCAAATAGCGCGCGGCCAGTGATCGGTGCAACATGCCCGTGGGAGATCAGGTAGAGTAATCGCAAATTTGCAAGTGCCGAGAAGAGAGGTGATGGTGATTGAACCTTGCTGAGAGCGCAGTGGAAGACGAGGGTGTCCTTGTCGCTGGTGGCCCGCGCGAGCTCCGGCAGCCGCGCCGCGAAGTTGCCGCTGGCGAAGTGGTGCGACCCCGCGATGTGCGCCTGGTACCTCCTGTCTTCGTCCCTTCAATCCCCACAGCGTGGAGGAAGAGAACAAAAAAAACTCTCATCAGTCCCCAAATCGGCGCGGCGGGGCTAGAGACGAAGCGTACCTGACGTCGATGATGGCCACGCGGGGGTTGCCGCGCGCCATGGCCAGCAGCTTCGCCGCCGATACGTACGACACGCTCCGCGCCACCCCCAGCTCCCCCATCCTCCTCTCCCCTCTCCGACGATCGAAAGGCGCAGTGAGGAATCTGCACATCGACAGAGAGGAAAGTCCCTTTCCTCTCCTTTGCCTTCTTCGGGAGAGGATGGAGTCTTGCAACTTGCCCCTCAGAACCTTACTTTACATGCCACCGAGAAGACCAGTGAAGATAAATAAAAAACAACAGCATCGTCGCTTAAGTGTTTCCTAAGGCCACATTTGAATAGCTTATAATTAAATTACAAAAGGATTATATATTAAACCTAAAAATTATAGACATTTTAAGTATTAATCATAATTAACAATATAACTAGTATTAAATAATGAGGTTAGGTTATGTTATAATCCTAATTATTTTAAGTTACAAAAGGACCTAAAATTATAATAATTTAATGATAAAAACATAGCAACTGTTTGTTTTAGTTTAGAATAAAATAATTTATTAGTTAAAGTAAAAATAAATAAAAAACTTATTGTTACTGTTACTCTAGAAAAGTCACAAACCCTCTCTGCCCAAACATTTTTCAAAAGCTCCTTTCTGAACACTTTTTAAAGACTTAATAAATAAAAATAAAAACACAAAACAATATTTATTTTCATCCAAATCCAAATTAAAATACGTTATTATTACCCGAAATCATTTCTAGAAGCTTACTATATCTCCTATAAGCCAGATCATTTGAAATTTAAATCAACGTTCGCAATACATCCAAGTTTCAATCAAAATTTATTTTTTAATTTAATTACAAATAAATAAAAAGAAGCGTAATTTTAAATTTTAAGAATTGGCAGGGGCCGCGCGGACGCGTATACCCGAAATCATTTCTAGAAGCTTACTATATCTCCTATAAGCCGGATGATTTGAAATTTAAATCAACGTTCGCAATACATCCAAGGTTCAAACAAAATTTATTTTTTAATTTAATTACAAATAAATAAAAAGAAGCAAAGTTGTAAATTTTAAGAATTGGCAGGGGCCGCGCGGACGCGTACCCCCTCTACCACAAATTATGACGTCCACTCTCCCACTTGGGGAGATGGTAAGCCAACGCGCCCACCAAGTGCAATGTGGGCCATTGGCCTAGGCCACGGATCTTCTTGATCAACCGTCGACCCCGTCCAGGTAAGTATGTTGCAACGGAGGCGGGGGGTCCGTTATATAGCGCTCACCCCTTCTCCCACCGCGTTGAATTGGCGAGGTGGTACTAAACAACACACAACCTACAACGACGACGCGCTGCCGCGGGAGAGGCTGTCGGTTGTTTCCTTCTCCGATTTCGACGGCCCATGTGGAGAGAGAGCCCACGGGCCCGTGAAAGGTTTTCGCCTCTACGCGCCAACATTTTCCGTTTCAGGCGAACTCGCGGGCCGCGGCGCCACCGCGTCCAAAATCTCCTCGTCTCCTCGCGCTCTCCGCCAATCTCCGCTCCCCCAATCCCCACGCTGCCGGGGCGAGCCGCCGATGGAGGAGGCCGGCGAGGAGTCAGGGCCATGGCTTAACCCCGGGGGGGACGACACCGACAGCCAGGAGGAGGTGGCTCGGAGAGGACCAGCGCCGCCGGTGCTTCAGTTGAGCTCGTCCATCTCGGGCGAGGAGGGAGGCGCTGCGGAGGCGGAGGGATCTGTCGAGGTGACGGGAGGCGGGGGTGGAAACCGCGAAGCGAGGGGTCTGGACAGCCGGGATGATGCGGAGGCGAGCGTCGGCGAGGCGGAGAGCCCGTACCTTCCCAGCTGCCCCGTCTGTATGAACGTGTGGACCGCGGATGGCGTACATCGCGTCAGGTGAGCGGGATTTTGTGCTAATTTCGTGGAATTGCTAGGAAGCTCATTATCCTCAGTCGTTCTGAGTTGCTATGCTAGCCTGCTAGATTGGTACTGCACTTTGCTAATCTCTTAGCTCTACTATTTACCGGAACATGCATTTACCCTTAAATCGACAAGGTGTGGCTTCAGGGTAGTGCGGTAAATTTTGAATTATGAGTTACTGCCGATTGTTGGATGTAGTATGCGTGAATCTCCACATAGTGTGATTCTCTGAATCTAAATATAACTAAATTAACATTTAGGACTCCTTTGGAATAAAATAATTTTAGAGGAATTTTGGAGGATTTGAACTAAATCCTGTAAAATTCCTGCATTCTGGAACACATGAATTTTATAGGAATCAGTTCAATTCATCTAAAAATCCTCCAAACTTCTTTCAATCCAAAGGAGGCCTTAAACTAATTTTTGTCCTGTTCCAATAGATTTCACATCCATGTCAATGTGCTCGTTGAGCAGCTGTGTATAACATTAGGGATTCTGGAAATCAGACACGACAGAAATGTTACGAGTTCTTTGGTCCACAAACTTGTAGCTTGTGTTTCATATATTTCATTTCTTTTATTAGGAGGGCTGTTACTGAATTGCTTACAAATGCAAATATAGCATCTAGCCATCTATGATGCATCATTGTGATTTTTTTGACCTTTTTCTAAAGAACAATATTTTGGCTTTGTCCATTAAACCTTTTCCTTTGACCTTTATTGCCTATTTGCTACTTTTGAGTCATATACCTCTATGTTTTGGTTGTTCTCAACTCATGATGAGTGCATATCTTAAATTGCTAACCGTGTGATACCCTATATCTAGTTGCATTCCTTGTGGGCATGTCTACGGCAGATCTTGCTTAGAGAAGTGGTTACTACAGTGTGGGAAGACAAGTGCAACGGTATGTTGCACAATGTATCTAGTTCAAAATAATATGCACAGGTATACTGCTATGGAGAAATCCTTTCAAGTAACCCGATCATTTATGTGTTCAGTGTCCCCAATGTGGTAGAAGGTATAAACAAAAGCAAATTATCAACCTCTATGCACCAGAGATTGCTGTTCCAAATAATGATCTTGAAAAGGTTAGCTTTGCTTCTTTGCTTTTATTTGGACTTTGGAGGTGTTTCTGCTGCAGGCTGAAGCTTGTTTGATTCATGCAGCAAGTATTGTCATTGCGGGAAAGAAATGAATCTCTTGAGAAGCAAGTAAGCTACTTCTTGTACAATTCTTTTTTGCTTAAGATTGCTACTACAAATACTGTCCCTTCGACATGTCCACATGGTTATAAAATTTTATGAATCAATTCATTAAGTTGGCAATATGAATCCAGTGTCGGTAGCTGAGTATTTGTGCAAATAGTAACTTAAAGTAACATGGAATACCAATAATATTCATTTAGAGGGAAACTAAAAGGGACACATGGACCAGACACCATAGCAAGCTAGCATACGCAATGGTCCCTACTGACAGTACTCTTTCAGTTGATTCTGGAAGCTGATACATCCTTAATAAAACATTATTGTGTGACATGTACCCTCTCACCTTCAATGTAATAACTAATGACCCTTTTCATTTCCATGAGGAAGATGCAAATTTTTGTTGTTGATTTATAGGAAACTGTTAGCTACTACCATGATCCTTTTCTATAACTGTTTTATACAACTAAAATGCCCAGAAGTTCCATATATTTTCTGGAAACTTATGCTTTTTACTGTTTTGATTCAGAATCAAGAATTAGTTGAGGAGATAAAAGAACACAAGGTACTTGCCCAACTCCTTTGTTATGGTATCACTATTCAAAATGTGAACAATATTTTCAGTGCAAACCATACATTTACATTGAAAAACTAATGCCATGATCATTGATGACATTATTGTGTACAAAGAAACTTTCCAAGTTTATTCATCATTTCATCTTTAACAAAGGCCTCCTTATATGTTTCCTTATATTAAATTGAAGATGGTAAATTAAAGTTATAGTTTGTGATTGGGCTTTCCTGTGTCAGAAAATAAAACTTTGCATTTAATAGGGCCTCGTGTTTATTCCTTTATGTCTTGTCTGCAGAGGCAGATTATGTTGCAGCAAAATTTCATAAACGAATCAAACTTAAAGAGACAGGTAACATTTCTCAAATTTTTAGTGATTAAACATAATTATACAGTCCTTGATGCTAACATTATTTACAACAAATTATGAAGAAAATGGCGGAGCAATCATCACATGGAACAACAGATGCAGACTCAGTGGCATCACCTACGGTAGATGATGGCCATAGCAATCCTTGCAAGTTTGTTCTCCAGGTCTCTCTCTGTATTTTCTGTTTAACACTTTACCTGAATACCATTTTCTATTATACCTGATCAAACAATATATAGATATATTTTCTAATTCCATTTTGTTGTGCCTACATACAGATAGTTGAACAGTGTAGAATAATATATTTTGATTCACAATCACTTGTATACTACAGGAAAAAACTTGGCCAGATTTATTTGTTACTCTCTTGGACTTGCCTTGGTTCTCATGCCAGCTACTAGGCCATATAATTGTTTTGCCCAATATTGTTCCTTGGTTTCCTTTCATGTACTGCATTCCTAAAAAAAGCAGTATTCACATGCTTGACAAGACAATGTCGAAAAATCTATACGTGTGGCAGGAGAAATTGACCTTTTACTTAATCTTGAATTACCCTGTCATTACTGACCATCCATGCCTTCCTTTTGTTATGGAACTGTTGTACTGCCAAATACTTGTCAACCCCTAAAAAACTTGTCAACTAGATTTTGATTGTCCCCACAAAAAAGATTTTGATATAGGTATGCTCATTGGATGGTATAGTTAGTAAATAGATATTGACTCTGATCTGTCCTGAATGTTCCATACACTCTTCTTTACGAATCAAAGAGCTACTGCATTTTGTAATTGGTAATTATATTTTGTAGAATGAGTTATTTCTTGATGGAGCTCGAGTCATGGGCATAGATGCATCCAGCCAGATTATATTCATTTCTGGAAGGGCACCTGGAGCTGGTGTGGAACATGTTCTTACAAAGGTACACATTTTAAAACAGATGCTTTTTCTAGTGACTTGAAACGAACTATGCTTCTGAGTTCTAATGTCCCTCAACTCTTAATTTTGACAGATCAGCATGTGTAGACAGGAATTGCAGAAAATCCACCTTCCACCTGATACTAAAGCTATTAGGGACATCTGTATACTGCCTGGAGGCCGTGCTGTTTTTGCATCACTAGGCAAGAAATTGTCGCTTTTAAGGTCTATATTGGAACATCTTCGAGTTCTATTTTTCACAGTTTTAGTCACATCTACTCAGAAGTCTGATTTTCGTGCTTGTCTTATATCCCAGCATGGCAACTAACCGCGTCATCCTTCATTATGATCTACCGGTGATTCTTTGACCTTGCATTCTAGATACTGTATGTCTTTTGTTTTCCTTGAGGTGTTGTTAGCAAGGCTGCTCCATTGCTATTCCGGTTCTTCTGTCTTAGCGTTGTAGATCTTGAGTTTTGAAAATGCAGCACATGTTTCATGCCAGTGCATATTCCAACATTCATGAGTCTATCAAGCTTGCAATCTTTAAAACCTGAAGAGTATATGCATGTTTTCGCAAAAACAAGCATCATATTATACTTGTTTTGACAGAGACACATGTAAAGTTTCTTTGCCTTGATCTAAATTTGTCGAATAAATAAATTTGAGTACTGAAATAGTTAATCCTGACCTTTTAATCTTGTGCATTTCATTATCTTGCAGGCTCCTGGCTGGTCCTGTTCAGGTGATCAAAATAGTTCAAATCACATTTATGCTGGACTACAGGTTGAGTTTTCACTTTTCAGTATTGTGTATTTCTCATTATTTTTGTGCTCTTTGAAGGGTTAACAAGAAATATGTATTAATGTTTTACAGAATGGCATGCTTTTGGCCTTTGATATCCGCCAAACTGCTGCACCCTTGCATTCCATGATGGGTCTATCTACACACCCAGTTCATACAATCCACTCTGTTGTAGACAATGACGGTTTCGGAAAGGTCCTTTCTGCTTCTTCTATAGGACCCTGCATCTGGGATGTTGATGGGAGCATAAACAGGTACGAGGCAATTTGAAAATTGACTACAGTTCTCAGTGATTCTTGGACTTCAGAACTGGGTTCTCTGTGGTTCCCAAATGTTCAAGCTTGTGCTCTTTCTCAGGCCAAATCTGCTGCTAACTGGAATGGAAAACCACGGCGTCTGTATCTCTCTTGCATGCGCCCCTCCATCAAGTGACGTCCTGGTGGCTTCCTTCCGGCCGAAAGTTGAGTTGCCCGACGACGGCACATCTCAAGTGGGAAAATCGCAGTCACCGACACCCTCTGCTTCAGGGAAGAAGCTAGGTTGCCATGCACTCATAAGGAGGACAGACGACACGGGATCCTTTGCCAAAGACCAAATCTGCAAGGGCAGCGTCAGCGGGCTGCGAATGTCAAAATCTGCGATCATACCCTTGGGAAGAAGCAACCAGCATCTCTTTGCCTACGGCGACGAGACGCTGGGTGGAGTCCGGACCTGGCGGCTGCCTTCGTTCCAGACGTTTACCGATCTCAGACCCCACCGGCGACCGATCCTTGATTTGAGGTTTGCAGAGAGCTCAGCCGGGGACAGGTACCTTGGCTGCATAAGCGAGGAAAGGTTACAGGTTTTCAGAGTGAGGTAACATCAGTCATCGGAGACGTCAACTGGCTCAATTCTTTCTTCGTTGTGATTTTGGTAGCTGCTTCCCATGCGGCTGTGATAACGCCTTAGCAACTTCGTTCGCTTTGCTGTACGAGCACAAGCAAGTCTTACTGTGTACAGTGATCGCTAGTCGCTAGATCACATATGTAGTGCATAGCACCGAGTTAGTAGAATTAATCTTAACCCAAAATGATCTATATTAGATGTTTGGCTAGATGAAGTTCCTTTTAAGTGTAAGATTTTTTAGAATCTATGAGATCTGCTAGTCCCCTCATGCTACGGTGGCTGATCTCATTAAAAATGGATGCTGGACAATTAATCTGAGACGATCCTTGAATCAGGATGAGAGTTTGCAGTGAGATGAACTTCAAAGGGTGTTGGGGGATGTTAATCTCACTTCTATGAATGACTCTACTGTTTGGAAGTTAGATAAAAAAGGCTTCTCATCTAAATCCCTTTACAGATATATTACATTAGAGACGTTAAATCTATGTATATCTGGAAAACTCATATCCCATTGAAGGTAAAAAAATTTTACCTGGCTAATGTTTAAGGGACGGATTCAAGTGGGGGATCAACTCTGCCACATGGGATGATTAGGAGATCAAAGGTGTAAATTCCGTGAGCAAATAGAAACAGTATATCATCTTATCTTCACGTGTGACTTATCTCATTTCCTATGGTGCTTGTTACATGACACATTTTATTGGAGCAAAGCTCCTACAAATAGAGATGAATTCAGTTCTATGTTCCTTCGGCATGAGGGAGGCAAGAAAATAGGGATTTATATATGGGTGTTGGCTGCGTGCGCATGGACGACTTGGCTTAATAGAAATAATTATGTTTTTCGGCATAAAATCCCTAAAAATGTTACTTCTCTTGCTTATAAAATGACTTTGTTTATGGCCTAGTGAACTCCACTGGTGCCTGCTCGCTACAGAGAGGATGTGTTAAGTTGCCTGGACTCGCTGGGCAATTATGTTAAGGGACGTCGGTTCAAGTGACATGAATATGGGAACGTGAAATTCTAGAATTGTACATCTTTCGTGGATCAGGTCGTTGTTATTTGTTATTGTTTATATGATACTATACGATTTGACTGAAGCAGTCTATAATGTATTACCGTAGTTTTATAAGTAGTCTTTTGTGGATGGCGGTTGGTAATAGTTATTGTAATGGTTTGATACGATCGCATAAAAACGTAATGTAAAGTTGTGAATGGTGATCTAAAATAAATTTAACTATATAAAATCGGACATAGTACCCTTTTAATAGTTCTAGAATTTAGAAAGCCTGCGTGTGCTGGAGCCTCGGTCACAGCGCGGGCAGGAGGTAGAGAGGTAGTAGAAATCGGACATGTCGGCCGCCACGATGGGGCAGAACGGCGGCGTCCACGTCTCCACCGCCGCCTCGCCGCCGTTGACGACGAGAGACGTGAGCTCCTCTTCCCCTAGGCCCCACCGCCGAAGCCCAAGCCTGCAATTACCACGTCCCAATGTCCAGAATCTATAAGTAATCTCGACCGTCCATTGGAGATCGGATGCGCAGGAAAAACACGTGTGCCCACTGCGTGGCCTGGAAACTGGACCTGCGTCCTCTTCCTCCTCGACCAGGGCGCATAATTCGCATCGCGTCGCGACCCCTCCCCGTCGCCCCCGACGTTCTCCTCCGGCGACCTCCACCGGAGCAACCTCACCGCTGTGCGCCTGCCTCATCTCCTCGTCCTCCTCTCGCCTTCTGGATATCCGTCCTCTTGGTAAGCGCTGGCCCTGGTCGATTTCGCTTCTCCCTAATTTGCGCTGATGTGTGAACGAAAACCAAATCTTCCCCGCGAGGTTTCGTGCCGTTAGTGTAGGCATTTGTTTTTTGGGGGTGTATGCAAATTCGTTCGCTGTTACTGATGTGGTCGCTCGTCCGTAGGGTTCTCTCGCAGACGATTGTGCGTGCGTGTTTGTAGGATGAGAGCATAGATTGTGGACTGTGGATGGAGTAGTCGAAGCACCAGTTATTTCAAGAACTTTTGTGCTGAAGTGGTTGTAGTATGGTTGTTGAATAATTACATGGTAAAATATTATGGTTTATGGTAGATTGCGCGGTTGTGTTGGAGGGAAGGGGAAAAATCTAGGGTGTGGGCAGATGGCTCGATGGTCCTTGTTTGTAGTACTCAAGAGTGGAGGAAAGTGTGGCATTGGGAGAGTCGTCTGCCCTACTGTTGGAATTCAGGCGTGTTATTAGGGAAGGATGGTTGCTGTTCTTGGGGTCATGGAGTTGGAATTCAGCCTGTGGTTTTGTTGTGGACAGGAAGGAAGAAGAGAGGGTTGTGGCAGGTTGTGGGAGTCTTGGAGGTGCAGTTTTTGTGGTGAGGTGTCGCGGTTTGGTGAGAACTTGGAGTTTTAGAAGGAAGGTTTGATGATGAGCAGTCGCAGCCCACCGCCAAAGGACCGCAGGATTCGTACTGAGCGTACGTCGTACCGTGATGCACCATACCGGAGGGACAACCGCCGTGGTCCTAGCAGGTTTGAGTTGCCTTATTTGAATCAAACAAGATGAACACTTGGTATCGTATATCCTAATGTTACCGCTTCTATGAATCTCTCCTAATCCACTAATCGTGTTGGCAGGAGAACCATAATTGTTATTTTTGTCTGGATGTAAATATTTTCTGTTTTTCATCCACCATAATCACTTTTGCACACAGAATCTTTATGGGCTCTTGATCTAAGGCCATGAGTCCATGACCTATGTTGTTCCAATACGTAGTATGGATAGGGTGATACTGCATGTGGTCAACCCAAGCCATTGCAGTAACCTAGGCCATGGCAACAGTTAATCTATTGTAAAAGTGCATGGAGCATGATGGACGATCAACAGTTCATCTTGCCTGGTTTCTTTTATTGGATGATCACTGGGTTTGGGGTGCAAAATGTTCAAATATGACAATGTTTTCTCATGGTTTTAGGAAGATCTTGTTATTACAATGATTTTCTGTCGATCTGCAATGATATGAGGTCATGTATCCTTCAGTTATTTCTTTGTGTTTTCCCCGCAGATTTCCTAGTGATTTGTGCAACAATTGTAAGCGTCCAGGACATTTTGCTAGAGACTGTCCAAATGTGGCTGTTTGCCATACCTGTGGGCTTCCAGGGTAAGGACTGTTTGTTATTCTGTTTTTCAGAGGTTTCATAAAGTATGCTCAATAACTATTTATGCTATATTTTTGCTCCTCGTGTTTCCCATGCTTTTAATATTCTCAATAACCCTGCACTTTTGTGCTGTTGTGTACTTAGAAGTTAGAACCATGTCCTTGCTAGATTGCAGATAATTGTCAGAGTTCAACCACAACCATTATATAGTTGACATTAGGTCAACGTTATGGATGGCTACATTGATTTGCTAGTATTCAACCATTTTGAGGTACCCCATGCTCTTTTCGTGATGGATGAAACATAGTATTGGAATCAACAAGTAATTATTTATATTTCTTTCAAAACTCGAAACATGGTTCTCTGTTGTTTAACAGTTGGCATCTAATATTATTGTCTTAGCACACAAGACTTGTACGTGTTCATTTTTATAATTTGTCCTGGAAGACTTAAATTCAGATAAATCATCAAAAGGTAGAAGATGATTAGTAAACATTTGTGTAATTAAGTTGAGGAATACTATCTTGTAATTTAGTCGTAGGTCATAGTTTCCTGTGATCAGGAATGCTTATGTTCTTCAATTTGTTTTTTTTTGTGAGCTAACATTACTCACGCTAATGTTGTTACTTTGGCAGGCACATTGCAGTTGAGTGTTCTTCCAAAGATCTCTGCTGGAACTGCAAAGAGCCAGGCCACATGGCTAACAGCTGCCCGAATGAAGGTATCTGCCGTAACTGTGGCAAGTCAGGTCACATTGCAAGAGACTGCACTGCCCCACCTATGCTGCCTGGTGAAATGAGGCTTTGCAGCAACTGCTACAAACCAGGGCACCTTGCTGTGGACTGCACCAACGAGAAGGCCTGCAACAACTGTAGGAAGAGTGGCCATCTTGCTCGTAACTGCCCCAACGAGCCTGTCTGCAACCTGTGCAACGTTGCAGGGCATTTGGCGCGAGAGTGCCCCAAATCTGATGCCATCAGTGAGAGGGCTGTGCCTCCTCCCATTCGTGGTGGCGGGCCTCCTCCCTTCCGTGGTGGATACAGTGATGTTGTCTGCCGGTCTTGCAACCAGGTTGGCCATATGAGCCGTGATTGCATGGCCGGTGCCTTCATGATCTGCCATAACTGCGGCGGCCGTGGTCATATGGCTTACGAGTGCCCATCTGGGAGGATCATGGACCGGTTTCCCCCTCGCCGTTATTGAGTGGTTTCCAAGTGCTCTATCAGATGATTCTTCCTTCCTTGGACCCACATTATGAATAATTATTTTCATGTACTTTATGCCTCAAGAATGTTAGTCGATTTCTGCTACTTTTTCATAGTTTGTCAGTTGTAATTGTGGGATCAGCCGTTTAGCTGAGATATTCCGTCGATGTTGAGGATGAATTCCAGATGTTACACTTGTTTTAACTCTAGCCTTGAATAGAAGTGATGGAGAGAAGCTATTCACATACCTGAACCTTAATTAATGGTCTATGTTAGGTTTCAACTCTAGCTTACTTGCTTGAAATTAAAAGATTTTATTGTTATTGTTGTATACACTTGTTTTAACGCTTATAAACTTCAAATTCATGACTATTTGAGTCTTGTACACCTTACATTTGTATGTTATGCCCCAATCTGGTACTGAAGCTCCCTGATGGACTGAGGCAGAAGTCCGGAATTGCGCCATTGTGAGTTTCATCTTTTTTTATCTACCCAAATGTTCTCCTTGAAATAAAAATAGCATGCCCTTAGAATATCAAAAGGCATTACTTTTTTCTTGCTTACAAAATTTGGCATGTAAACACCAGAAAATTGTTCCTGCGACACATATTTCTCAACAAATGAACAAACCCATAGACAGCTGCAATTGGTCTTTGACTCTTGATGAATCAAACAGAGAGCAAACTCACAAGGAGACTACCTGAGTCGCAGTGTTATTGGTCAGTGTAACAAGATCCATGGATGCTAACGAGCACTGGAAAACACAAAGGCACGTGAACACAACACTTCTACAGAAATCAATACACTACACATGCCCACTCGACGCCGTAAAGATCAAGCTGACCAGGGAGGCAGTCCGGATCAGATATACAGGGCAATCTAATCCAACTTCGCGTAGCTTAATCCATTGGCATCTGCTTTCTTGCCATCATATTGCGGCATATCCTTCATCTATTTAATCCAAGGAAACAGGAAAGAGAAGAAAAATCAGCTACTCTGTTAACTAAGTTGTCCATGTGGCAGATAGCCACTTGTACAAACAGAAAATTCTCTGCAATCTAAAAAGCATAGGATATGGAGGAAGCTAGTAACAGTAAAAAAAACTACCTTTGTTTGGAATGCCTTATGGAATCTATAACCCTGAAAGAGCATGAAAACAACATTAATATGGTGCTTCCTGAGGATTTAAACTTTACTCTTTTGTGTAAAAGTAGAAACTTACTCTGTCAGTCCCATACAGATAATCACAATATGTGAAAACAGAAGCGAAATTGCTTTGGCTTAGGCCTCCAACATAGTGATGATAATCATGGTATTCTGCTCCTCCATAGAACGGAATATACTTTGTCAGATTGAATGGGAAATCAAAGCTGCAAAAATGACAAGATAAGTTTTGTTATGACTTGTAAAATGTACACAAAGTGATGGGCAGAATTGTTCGGTCACTGCCACCTTAATTACAAACAGACATAAAGACATGAAGTTGGACAGAAAGTGTCATATTATAGCTATGATGCTGACACGCATGGTCTGGTTACTGTAGATTGTGATATGGAACTATGGGAGTTAAAATTAACAGTATGAATTGTGAAAAAATGACACTTTGCTCCACCTGAAGGGGAAAAGGAATATATTAATACAAGAGAAGACTTATCAGTGACAAGTGTGCAAATTAACTTTATCAAAGAGTGAATCAAATGATTTAGAATAGCAAACAAAACAAATGGGCTAATCATTGCATGGTCACAATACTCAACCTCATATCGCGAGTTGAGAGATGAGACGGTGTGTCAACCTAGAAACACGCAGCTTATATTCCAGCCACAAACTCCTCTGGCAACAAATCCATTTATCACTACTAACAGATCACCATCAGTACCATGCAGCTAACTTTGCAATCACCCACAAATCCATCCACAACGAATCTGCCCATTGCTAGCAATGAAAGCTTTTTTTGCAGGGAGCTTGCGACAAAAGCTAATCCTTGCCGAGTCAACACAAATTGCACACATCATTAGATAAATGAGTCAACAACAACAACAAAGCCTTTTAATCCCAAGCAAGTTAGGGTAGACTAGAGTTGAAACTCAACAAGAACCATTAATTAAGGTTCAAGCATATGAATAGTTTCTCTCTATGCACTTCTATTCAAGGCTAAATTTTTGGGAATATTTCATCATTTTAAGTCTCTTTTTATTGTCTTCTCCCAAGTCAACCGGTGTTGGAATGAATATATTACATAATCAATTGTGCATACTTCAAACAATCCAAAGAAGGGGGAAGTACAAAAACTCCTTACCCGCTGTGTGTTTCTATGGCCTCCATCTGGCGGAGTACAATCCAGAGCCAGAAGGTGATCATGTGACAAGGTGCAATCGCTGGCCCGACAAAGGAGGGTATGCCGAGGATGAGCACCTCAGCCCAGTGTGCATATGGCGCGGCAAATCCAATGGGCGCAGTGAACTCATGGTGGACGCGGTGGATCTTCTCATAGCCCCACTCCCCATGAAGCAGACGGTGGATCCAGTAGTTGAGGTAGTCCTCAATCAGGAAGTACACCAGCAGCTGCGCCGCCATCTCCCCCAGCGATGGCAGCGGCAGGCCTGTGTGGATACCCACCATCTGCAATGTTCAGAGGGGACTCATTTGTTTTATCTCTAGCACTACACTGCAAGACATATCAGTGATATAGAAGGAACAATCTTCTTTTGATTGACAAGAACATGAAAATATCATCGAGACCTTAGCAATGTGTTGCATCTACAAGGGTTCTCGGATCACAAATTCCTCAAATCTCACATTTTCGAACTGATAGATCATCAGCTTGGGAATCTGAATTCTAAGTGCAAGGTACGATTAAGGAGGTAAAATAGGGAAAGCACCTAAATTTCCGTGGTACCATCAAGAGCATTTCACAGATTCACCGACGAGAGGCGAAAGAACGGACCTTGACGGTGGGGTAGGACACGAGCTGGAGCGGGCCGATGACGACGAAGAAGATGCGCATGACGTCCTTGTAGCAGCGGAAGAACTCGGACGGCGAGAGCCGCACCTGTGGCTGCAGCTTGTACGGCGCGACGGCCGCCGGCGTGCGGAGCTCGAGGAGCGCGACGGGGAGCGGCGCGAGGGTGAAGACGACGAGGAGGAAGAGGATGTTGTGCCAGAAGAGGAAGTAGTCCGGCATCGCCGCCGAGTAGCCGAACCACAGCGCCTCCGCGGGCGTCATGGCGCGCCCCAGCGCCGCCTCTGCCTCCGCCGCCGTCGCGTAGGGCAGCATCTCCGGCGATCCAAGGACCCGCTTGCAAAAACCGCAGTTTCCGAGAGTCGCAGGGGCCTATCTGCGAAATGCCACTCACCGCCGCCCGCCGCTTTGGAGGATGCCGGCGATCGCTGTGCTTTTAAGATGGTATCTCTGTCTCACTGACACGTGGGTCCGTTTGGCGGTGATGGGCCCAACGTTATTTGGTCTTTCCTAATGCTACGGCTGGATGCCTGGAGGCTGGATCTCCCATGGAGAGCATCTGTTTGAGTTTGACTACGATGTCCCAATATTCCAAATTATTCGTCCAAATGTTATGGAGGTAATTAGAAGATCAATTCTCTGTGAGAGGATTAAATAAACACGAGAATAGATAGTGATTAACTATATCTATTTTATTCGTTTATCTGTTAAGACCTTAGTATAATCTAATTTTTTTCACAACTCAAGCACCATAAATATCAAATAGTCTCTACCATATAATAGACATAGGAGAAGAAAACGAGTATCTATGGTAAGATACAACAACAAGCTCGTTGGTCTACTAACCGACGTTGCGTTGGTTCTCGTCATAGTCATCCTTGTTGATGTTGCGCCAACTAGAGGTCATGACCCACCGCTGGAGATTATTGGTATGTTTCTTAACTGTTGTTGTTTATGAGTAGTTTGATATGCCCATATGCAATGTTTTTGTTATACGTCTGCGTGCATTCATAGGTATATCCATAAAAATACCAAAAAAATAACATGTATGAATATAGGTAAGCACTAGTGGTATCCCATCGTCATCCATGCCCCCAAGTTATTGGATCATCTTGCCGATGTTATACTTGTGAAGGCCCATTTTGCAAAGTGGCTGGCTAGATGCATTTTCTATGGCTGGGGTAGTGGGGTACGATGTGGGAGGGAGGTAGTGCTATGTGTCATTGCCTCACGCATTTCCTTCTCCTTTTCATCTCTCGCGACTCCTTCCGGAGACGGCATGGCTTCCACGTCGAAATTCAGAGTTCAGAATATGACAGGCCGCTTCTCTGCACGCAGGTATGGGCATGAAAAGCAGCAGATGATATTCCGGAGAAACAGATATTTATTTAGTTTTTTATATTAATTTATTCTTATATCTTATAGCTATTGATTTTTATAACCTTGAGATAAAATTTAGACAGTTTGGTAAGCTAAAAATTATAGAAGTTGCTTCGGCTGCTAAAACCTCCTTCAAATAGGACCATGGTCGGAGAAATTCTCGGTGAGGAAATGTCCTTATCCCCTTTCGTGGAGAACTTTTTTATCACGTCTCCATGTAGGGAATGATTTTATCTATTCCCGAATCAAAAAAAAAAAGTCTAGAGATGTTATAATTGTTAGGCTAAGTAATATAATAAGTTGAGAGACTAGTCGGATGAAATTTTATATATTTAAATCCTTACAAGAAAATAAGGACAGGAACGGAGACCATCCCCACTTCCGTCGTACCTGACATGAAAATTTTTCACCATTAAGCCTTCGCAAAAAAAAATTAGCCCAATTCTTATCACCTAACAGAGAAATTCTTCTTCAGAAAACAGATTTAGAAGCCATTGACATCCTAATCATGGATAGAGCCGAGAATTTATTGGTGAGATGACTGCTATTAGCTAACCATTTTACCTTTTTTCAATATTTTGATGAAAATTAATTAGCAGCATGTCTTAGTCCATGTGTATGTGCATGCAGCACTACGTATGAATCTTTGAAAAACGTGCTTGACCTACGTCATTTTCCCTGCACTTATTTACACTCGGTGCTATTAACACGTGAGAAATTTTACGGTTTTTAAGAGAAGATATCATAATTTTTAATTTTAATTTTAGTACCACCTAATATATATATATATATATGAGGAAAGATAAATACCATTTTTCAAAAATATGGTTCCTCTTGAAATATTTTAAAATCACTCTTAATATAATATTTAAGCTAGCCACCGGTAGATCTTTCAAAACAAATGTATATGAATATATACATGATAAACTATTTTAAATCTCTATGAAAAAAATGAAGCTTCATGGAGTGTTTGATTAATTTGTGCCACACCCAACCTCCAGGGCTTATCTCCACCTCGGATCGACAAGTCAGCCTTAGAAAAAGATGGCGTACGTGTCCCATAATGCAGCACAGAAGCAGCAGCAACAGTGCCACGACGACAATCACGTTAGCGTAAAGTAAAAGGAAAAAATTGCTGTTATGTCGTAAAGTTGAGTGAGTGGCATGTCTCAAAATACTATTAAGTTCATTGTACATTGTATTTGTTAGTTTGCTATAAAATTATTAGATTTATTTGTTGTTTTGTTATTTTGTATTTAGACTTTTTTAAATCACTATCGCGGCGTCGCTAGTCGCTCGCCACGGTGCTTGGCATTGGGATCGGACAGAGCACTGCAGATAGAGAAGCTATGCTACCAGCCTTGGGCTTGGTAGGGTTCGCTGCCAGCGGCGAGTGACATCAGAATGGTGTGTGTGACTAAAGAGGAATTCTAAAAAGTCTAAAATACAAAATGACAAAACATCAAATAAATCTAGTAACTTTATGACAAATTAATAAGTACAATAAACTTTGTGGATATGCCACTCAAATTCATGTCAAAGCAGCAATTTTTTGAGATATAATCAATATGAGAAACGTTCTTGGAGATACCTCTCACTTGACGTGGCTCCGCCGCGGATGACGTGGCTCCAGCGCGGCGTTGTCAAACGGGCGGCGCCGCTCATGGTTTCCCCCGGCGTGCAGACATCGAACACCTCGGTGGAGTTTGTTTCTCCTGGCGACGACGGCTGTTCACGGGCACCGCTCACCTGCAAACTCGGCATAATCTTCGGCATCGCAAGCTGACACGGCAAGACGACGATTGCTAGCTGATGGTTATAAATATTAACCTCTTGTTTGATTAGAGAAGAACATGCATGTCAGCTTGCATTAGTCTACTCTTGTGTACTGCTGCCTAATTTGGCTAATCTCATACTCTACCGAGTTGTATACATCCACTGGCTCAGCACATGAGTGAAGTCAGTGAACCAACGTCCACCGCAAGGATCAACTCAAGTCATCGAGTTGATTAATGCTGCTGCCTTGTCCATTTGTGTCCCATCTCCTCTGCGTCCCAGATTTGGATCGGTTCAGCGTTCCACTCGATCCAAAACATCTCAGATAGCCACATGCCTTGGTGCTCAAAGGCATATACTTTTGTATCTGGCATCTGCATCTCCAACTGCACTGTTGCAGTGACACTACTGTTAACTACTGTTGTGGCACCTTAACTGGGACATGAACCCCATACATCATACATGCACTGTACTGAGGCATTCAGAGTTTCAGAGATTCGAGAATGTCCAAAGAATGAGCCCACTGAATTTCTGGAGGCGTACATGTGACCAAAACAAGGTGTGAAGTCTTATGAAGGCACATCTCCTATAGTCCTATGCGTGTTCTTACAAGAAACTGTCTAGCAATTAGATCATTCATTCATTCATTAATTCATCATGTTTGACATTTGAACCGAGTAAAGTACAAACTCTCTCTGAATATAATAGACGATACTTCAAGCCCTCCACCTGGGCTATACTTCGAGGCAACAGCTAGCAACACCACTTGGTTTGAAGCCTATGCATTTCTCCAACCAGCAGAGATAGCATTCCAATACAAATTCGAACATGTCTGAAGATTCCTCTTTAAGACTCAAATTTGAACATTCAGAGTTTCATATTCAAGGTAGCAAAGGTAGCACAGACTTTCAGTGCCATACGAAAAGATTTGCTTTGTATGCAATGGACATAGTTGAAAAGACGCTTTCAGAGCTTGTGTTCATGATGCTTTCCATATGCGCTTTGCAGTGCTTGAGCTGGTGATATGAGGAGTTGGGCTTATTCGCCTGATTTCTTTTCATGTAACGAACCATCAGCTTTACGTCCCTTCCACATAGTTTAGCTTATTTATAAGTAACTTAAGCTTAACAATCAAAATAAGTTGTTGTCTAAAAAGCACTAAGAAGCTCGATGTTCTATTCTAAACGGCTTCTAAAATCTGAGCTTATTGTCTATGTATGGTAAAAATATTGTAGTTCCCTGTCTTGTTTTGTTTGGTGATTAATTGATAATACTATTATTTAAGATATTTTTTGTCATTAGGTGACGTAGAGATGCAAATATGCTCACAAAGCCTCAAAACATAAGGTTTTTTTACTAGTAGGAATAGGAATACACCTATGACTTATTTGGATAATAAGGTTCAAATATGCTCAGAAAGCCTCAAAACATAAGTTTTTTTCACTAGTAGGAATAGGAATACACTTATGACTTATTTGGATAATAAGGTTTGGCTTCTAGACAGCTTATGACATTTTGAGTCATAAGCTAGATATAAGTTGTCTAGAAGAGGGCAAATGCCCAAATGCCCAATTGCTATGTCAGATTCTCTTCATTGCTAATTCAACTAAACCAGGGGCATGCTAAGCTAAACACTGAATAATAAACGTAGCAGCCAGGAGAAGATGAGAGAAACAACTAACCAGCTGGAAGCCTGGAAAAAACATATTTCCTTGTTTTCTAAAGAGCAGCTGATGGTTGACAGGGGAGAAGGATGTTTTTCTTCTTCCCTGAACTTCTCTGAAACGAGTTAGTGACAAAATAGGTCTTTTGTGGCCATTTTACGAAGGAAAATTCTCCAAGGATGGGCAAAAGATGGCCAGAGTGCATGACAACAATGCCTGATCAAGCATCAACCCTAGAGCATATTACTGCAAATATAATTTTCAACCTCCACTGGACATTCCAAAGTACAACCAAATCCATAAATACATCATCCATATATACAGTCACTTTCCTTCAGAACTAGCCAAATTCATGCTGAATAGATCCAGTGTAGTTTCGAATCTTCTGTGCTGAATTTGTCAGTCTTGTTTCGAAGTATAAATGTAGTCGTAACTCGTAACATGTTCTCCTGGGTCACGAACCTTAAAATTATAAAGCCAAAATTTTCTCTGCACGGTTAGGAACAAGTGCTGCAAAAGCAGCTGGTTCCAACCATGAACAGCAAGTAACAGCCCATCAATTTGATAACACATGAGCTGCAAGCATCCAAAGTTCATTAATATGATACAGTTAAGTGTAATCTATTTCACCATTTCACTGTTTATCATAGAGCATAGAATCGAGTTACCAGTTTCTGCGAAGGTGTTGATGAACATCATCATCTCCTCACCAGTCAGATCAGAAAAGATGCAAATTCTCGGAATTGATTGTGCAATCTGCCAATTGAAATGCGTGTTAGCAAGTGCTCTATATCCAGATTTAAGGCTAGAAAATATCAAATTGGTAGGCATTTGGTATCTGAAATTTCAGCCAAGAGTGACATGTCAGAATATAAAAACTGAAAAATTACATTTGCAAATGTCAGCCAAGAGGGGACTCGCAGCTCGCAACGCACCGGTGGTCCGTACATGGGATCGTCGTCATTCAGGTTCAGCTGCACGAACATGGAGTCTTCTTCCATGCGTTCTCCAGGGACCCCTGAGGTACGGGCACATCAGATGCATGGAACCAAACGGCTGGTGTGCATGCCGTAGCGAGCTCGCGCACCTTCGGCAGGCGGCGACAGGAGCGGGCGCGCGCCACCTTATCCTCCGCGCCGGCTGTAATACTGAAGCGGGGGCACGCTGGAGTATAGTGGTTGTGGAGAGGTGGAGTATCGGACGGTGGAGGACGGGGTGGCTGGAGCCATCGTCGCCGTCGCCGGCGCCGGCGCTGAGGACGAGGGAATTTTGCCCCGTGTTGGTCTCTGTTTCGGCGGCGTTTTCCCGCGCTGCGCACCGCTACAGCGCAATGTCAGACGTCCGATCATCATCGTGCGTCTGAGATGGAGGCCAGGGCTCGTGGCGCGCAAATCGCGAGGCAGTTGGCTTCGTGCCGCGCTCCGGCCCGGCCCAGCAAGCGGCACGACGTGGCGGGCCAACGAACGCGTCCCGTGTTGCTCGCACCACGCAGCAGCCAGCAGCGATCTCCGCCGGCGCCGCCCAACTCCGAAGGCCGCCGCCATGGGGAGGCGATCCGGCGGCAGGAAGCTGCCCTTCTTCGCCTCCAACGCCTCCTCGCCGTCCTCCTCCAAGCGCACCCTCTCCGCGCGCCGCCTCCCCTCGCTCCCCGAGCAACGCTCGC
>KE372688.1:791689-801761 GCA_000418225.1 Zizania latifolia | reverse complement strand
CAGTCAAATAACTCTGGTGCAGCTAAGGTCAGACTTGTGGTCTTGTGGATAACATATTATGACCTGAATGAAATTGAGTTTATAAAAATTATTTAAGACAACAAACAAATAAATTAAATGTTAGTAGCTAAGAAGTTAAAATCAATTATAAAAAGTTTTATAAAAACGATAATGAAGAAAGTGTTAATAGTGCATAGCCACATTATTTTGGTGGCTCTCTCCGTGTTTGTTTGTATAGCTCTGACTCTAAGATTTATGTTGAATCTATCATTTATATGATAAAATAAAGTAAATTAAATTTTTATTTTTAATTTAAAATAAAAAACTATGTAACTCAATTGAACATACTTAATCCACTCATAACTTTAAATTTAATATTTTTAAAGTTAGATTTGAGAGCTTAAAAAATTAGATTTAAAGCTATACAAATAAGACTTTCTTTGCAAGCATACAGGGTAACAGGCAGATTCTTTCGGCCTAGCTAGCTAGCTTGCCGGTGCACCCGCAGTGATCGATCATGCACTCGTCATTTGACCCAGGTAATAGCCGTTTTTTTAATTTATGAATGATCTAATCTCGTTTTTTAAGAGGTAGGCTGACTCGGATCAACATCGGCTCAATGTTCGAAAAAAAAACCATTTCCAATTGGCATCTAGATCTTTTCTCGTGTTTTTTTGTCTTGTGTGTGATGGGAAGTAAAATTAATTATGTAAGGGTGAGTTTTAAAGTTCTTCCGTACGGACTTTACCTGAATTGGTCTTATATCAGTTCTACACGTGGAATTAATCCGACGGTATTTTTACGGAGAGAACTTTAAAATCCCTGTGCGCCTCCTCTGAATTTAAGATCAAGTTGCAGGAGAGAAAACCTAATCAGCGTCGTCGTGACGCGCGGAAACTGAGAGTGGTTTTCTGAAGAAATCGACCCGCGCGTGCATCACGCACGGGACAACGCGAGCGGTTTGCGTGACGCGTCACTGCTGATGACTACTGATCAGGTGTAATTAATATACCTGCGGCACGCCAAATCCGCCGGATGATTATTCAGCTGCAAAATTCTCCTGCAAAATTATTCAGCAGCTGGTTTCAGCCGATGTTTCGCAGGTGCAAAACGATCAAACCGTGTATCTGAGAATTGAGATGCTTATCGGTTTCGTATAAATGCCGCCCGTGGATAAGGTAGCTGTATTATAGCGGTGTTTCGTTTGGCGTAACTTTAGATCTACGATTTCTTAGAACATATTAAACATAACTTTAAGAAATTTTAGATTTTAAGCCATAGATAGATTCAAGATATTTAATTGAGTTAACTATATTTCATTTTAGATCAAAAATACAGGTTTAGATTGTTTTATTTTATTATACAAACTTTAGAGGCAATATGTATGTAGAATTAGAGCTATACCAAATAAACTTTGTATATACGACTCGGCTGATGCTCTGTTTGGTCGTTTTTGCCTCGTGTTGATATGTAAATGGCTTCGTTTGTACGTATACATCTTGGAATCGATTATCCTCTTAAAGAATAAATGCGCGAGCAGAGATACGGTCAATACATATCCGGTATCATTGTACAGTAATCTTAGATCATATCCATAGTCCACAAAGACAAAGAAAAAAAAAGCAGAATTTGTCACCGTTCCGTGAATGCCCATGTGTGTTTACGTACGTTGTAACCATCATACACCTGTAATTAATTAATTAATTAATTAAAATAAAAACAAGCTACCTCGTCATATGATCCTGCTTATACATAAAGCGTGGTATCTGTCGCTATGCTATATGGTTGTGTATATATGTTTACGTCTAAAGGCCGATTCTTTTTGCCCTGCTATACATACAACACTCACCATGTGCATCTTTCAGTTTGAGAAGCTTACGGTTATTTCTACAAACTAAAGCCTCTCTAAATGGAAATCAATGACTATAAAATTTAGAAATGAATTAGAATTTAGAAGCTAAAAACATTAGTTTTTCTAGATTCTGATCGGCTAGATTTCCGCTTGCTGCCAGAACGTGGAACTTCTCAAATATACTGTGGCTATTTTGACCTCAAGCACAAATTCTCAATGGTCAGAGCTCACAAAGGGCACAAAAAAACAAAGGGTGATTCTCCGATATACGTCCGCATTGTACTATAAAACGACTAGTTTTCCTTAACAAAAAACAGAATTATAGAAGAACATCTGGCGATTGATAAGACCTGCATGTGCCAGTCGAGTGGTTTGATTTTACACAGCCGACAAGGTCGCTGTATGCTCATGCAAACGGCCTCTGTGTTGCCTACCTCACCTCGGCTGAATTTTGGCCGCGTCTCCCTCCAATTCTGTCTCTGGTGGGGAGCAGACAGCAGCAGCAGCTGACATGTGTCATCCAAAGCCAACTGGCAATTTTGGCTCGCGTTTCAGTCGCTATCTGGCATCATGCGTTGGGTTGGATTCAGATGAATTTTTGTTAGCTGGGCTGATCGACTGATGAGTTGGAGGATCAAGAAGAGAAGAAGTCAGAATCGAATTCCTTAACCAAATCAGGGAGTGCCCACTTCTTGAGCTGGCTCTTGTTTTCAGTGCCCCTTAATCTGGCAGCCACAAAGTTGATCAAACAACGGGTTCGCGTCCCTTTACTCCGTTGGTTTGCTTGATTCGCCCATATCTAGCAATAAGCTGATCAAAATGCGTTTCTGAAAACATTCAGAATGGGGGGAGACTAGAGTTCAGACTGCAAAAGGTTCTACCTTTACTCAGCTGCTGAGATGTTATCAAGAGTAAGAGCAAAGCGAGAGTATTCCGTACTAATAACTTAATCTGGAGGAAAGGAGACATAAGGGTTCTAGATGTGCTGATTCGTCTGAAATTCTTGTCAGAAATTCAGAATCATAGAGGGGAGTGAGCCACAGCCCACTGCAGCGTAGTTGAAGCACTGACGATGATGGAGGTGCTCTTGCTCACCGGCGTCAGTTTGGGCTCTTAGGAGACAGAGAAATGCTAGGCCCATCTGAAGGCCGCGTTTCACAATGACAAATTGAGCCCTTTGTGGCTTTGTGTAGTTCAGTTTCAGACTTTCATCTCAACCCGCGAGAAATTTTACTCTGAATCGTGACCTTACATTTCCTTTCGTCAAGTATTATATCCAAAATACGATAAATAATGCTAATTTATTTTTTCAAATGAATTAATGCTACTGCATCGTAAATGGTGCTGTCGCCTGCAGACAAATCATCGCCTCGTAACTGTGCAAAACGAACGCTGAACTGCAGACAAGCACATGGCCAGAGCGGGCAAGATCTTCAGAGTTCAGATTTTCTTCTTCTTTTTAGATAAGGAGGAGTTCAGATAAATCTCAAGCCAGGGTCGATCAGGATGACAGCCAACCTCTGACGAAACAACTCTTTTTCTCCTATCCACAATTTCTGCCCGGTTAATTCCATTCATGTCGTCAACGCGATCGATCGCCACGTACACACGTGCACCATATCATGATCGATTGATCGCTTGCTCGCATCCCTTCCCCTGCCCCTTCCGGGCATCAGGGTGCAGTATTCCTACACACCACCAGCCTACGGCGTACTCCGAGGCGGCGGCACCGCCTCGTCCGACGGCGAGCTCAGATGTCTCGCCGGCACAGCGGGCAGGAGCCGTGCCTCACCAGCCAGCAGTCGATGCAGGGCACGTGGAACACGTGCCGGCAGCTCGGCAGCCTCCTCGCCACCTCGCCGACCTGGAAGTCCTGCGAATTGTTCACAATTCCAACTATATTACTTGCAAATTAATGAAGAAATAAAGGGGGAGAATTTGGTGTGGAGGAGTGTTTTTTTAGCTCGTTCTAACCAACCTGGAGGCACACGGAGCAGCAGACGGCGTCGCCGGCGGAGTCGACGGCGTTGTCGCCGGTGATCTTGATCGCCGGCAGCCTGCGGAGCGTGTCCGCCGGTACCCCCTTGCTGCCGCCGGTTTCGAACAGGTCGCTGGTCTCGGCAAACGGCGAGCTGATGGCGCTTATCTGCAACCGCAGCATCCAGAAAAACAATCTCGGGTTACAAACTGTGCTGAATACTGACAGCGAAACAGTATAAATCCTTTTTTCTTAAAGCCTCTGTGCTGATCTGAATAGCAGATTTCATCAGATTGGTTACGTCAAACTGAACCACTTTGGTTAGTTAACTGTAATCATTTGCTAGCTACTGGTGCAAGTCTCTTTCTGAATTTTCACGCGAAAAAGTTTCTTTTTTTCTTTCTTTCACTTGTCGACGATGACCTCACCACACTACAGTAGTCAGTGGTGAGTGATCTAGACGATAAGCACAAGCATGTCACTGAAGGGAGCACCTCATCTGTGCCCATTCCTTTTCCCAGAAGAAAAATAAACAGTTGCATTAGATGAGCAGGAGCAGCAGCTAGCAGCATGGGTGGTGGACCAACTGACACTCGAACAGTCGACATGGACATTTACTTTTTCTTCTCAGATTCAGATATAGACTACCAGATGCTGCTACTGTTATATATGCGTAGCACTGTGTCGGTTTAACTACATGACTGGAAGTCTGGAATCAAGAACATGTATGATGATGGTGGCTTCCATGCGAATTTAATCAGATATTCAAAGCATGGCGCGCCATAACTTGGAGATTTTCCGAGAATTTGAGCTGAGGTTGAGTTGATACCTGACTCTGCACGGCGCTCTGCACCGCCGGCCCCACCTTCTCCCGGACCAGACTACCGCTGAGGAGGCTGGAGATGATATCCACCTGCGTGTACAGAGCACAAACACCGTCAAAACTTCCGGGTATTCAACTGTGCATTGCAATGGGGGGAGTTTTGTGGTCTTTAATTTGGCTCACCAAATGCAGCAAGAAATGTTCAGACCCAAACTGCATGTGTATATGTTTTTGGGGGCATTTGATGATGTTTGGTCAGTTTTTTAGAAGCCACTGGGATTACAAGATTGGCGTCAAAACCTGCTCATGGAAACCTCGAGGCACACCTAATTGCTGTCGGCATCAGGCTCACATAAGCTCTGAAAACGAAAAGATGGGTGCTCTGTTTCTTTGGATAGGTCTACTCAGCTCCATGCCCTTATCATGACCTTTCGAACACCAAATTGGTCACCGAACTCGGGTCACTTGTGAGATGAACTGGATTTGCTGACAGTTTGAGAATGCTAGTTGAATTGCAGTCAGATTTTTCCACGAAGAGGGGAAGAAAGAATAAATCTTCAGAACTGAAACTTGCTTTTTTAAAAAGAAGAAATCTTCAGAGGTAAAGCTTGCTCTCCAAAAAAAGAAGAAATCTTCAGAGCTAAAAGGGTAGCAAACTGAATTTTGCTCTTGCGTCTCTGAATATATCATTCGGGAATGCTTCGAGATGATGAGAGTGAGAGGCAATGTGCTAGTGGTGGTAGTACGTACCATGTAGACGAGGCTCCAGACGCCGGAGTCGCTGGAGTGCCAGAGGTCCCGCGACGACTCGGCGACCTCGATGGAGAAGACGGCGCCGGAGATGGCGCCGATGCCGGCGCCGCGCAGCATTCCGCTCTCCGTCTCAAGCCCGATCACGCACCCGGTCACCGCCCCGACCAGCGACCCCACTGCAGGAGCAGGAGACAGTGAGACACTCCGTCGTAACAAGGACCAAGAAACCAATCGAGCCAATCGCTCCCGCCTCCCGCCGTCAGAGAAGCCGACGCACCTGCGGCGAAGATGCAGGTGGCGACGGCGCAGAGCACCCTGCACGCCAAGCCGCGCGCCGCGGAGCCGAGGCCTCCGCCGTCGCCGGCCCATTCCCGCGGTCCCGGCTCCGGCGCCGCGGCCACCGGAGCCGCACGGAGAGAAGGAAGAAGAAGGGACGACGACGACGACGAGGAGCTGGGACCGGGAGACGTGGCCGGCGCGTCCATCTGGAGAGAAGTAGAGAACCCAAGAAGCCAACGGTCGCACGCAGCAACACGACGACGAGCAGCCAGCTGCCACTCAGCTCGTAGTACGTATGCGCAGCTAGTTCGCTACCGCCGCCGCAGCAGTCGTCGTGGAAACGGAGGCTCTCCTCGCGTCGGGCAGCTTGCGATCGATGGATGGATGTTTGCAATTGCAGCTGTAAGTCTGGCTCCGTAAGTAAGCTTGGCCGCTATAAATAGTGGCGGGGGAATATACAATCTGTGGACTGAGCTCGATCGGGCGTCGCGCGCGGCGGTGAAGCCGATGATACCGTGAGCCCACGCCGGTTTCGATGGTTTTGGCGCGTGGTCCACCTCCGCCCTCCCGCGAGCTCGCCATCCAACCAGGTTACCAAAACCGTTGACAAATCGGTTACCGACAATAGTCAAATAGCAAGACATCACTTTACGGTAAATTACCGACTAACCAGAAAGATATCACATTAGAGTGATTATTTTACGATCCGAGGAGGAGGTATCAAGAGATACTATAATTTTAGTATCGGTTGGTGTCTCAGGTACTAAAATGTATTAAAATTAGAAAAATTTTATCGTAGTTAATTTTGGTACCTTTTAATCTGAGATATCAAAATTAATACTAAAATTATGATATCTCTCGGTACTTCCTCAAAAACTGTAAAATTAACACTAAAAATTATGATACCTTTTGGTAACTCCTCAAAGACCGTAAAATTTCTCATCAAATTATACTGATAAAAAAGATTAAAAATAATGGTATTCAATTTAGACATTATGTTACCGTAAACTACTGACTAACGAGAAAGATATCAGATTATGCCGATCCAAGAAAAGATTAAAAATAGTGGTATTCGATTTGGTTGCCGTGGTTAAAACAGTCCAGCTGCCTAAACATTTCCCCAGGTTACCTCTGTCTCGATGGATATATTGTACACGGGTAGTCCTGAAAATTTGGGGGTAGGCAGCGGCGTTTTTCTATTGATCTGTGACCATTATTGCCATCATTTCATTTGTTGCATGTCGAGATTTTAAAGCCAGAATGATTTTATTCCAGTTACGCTGTCTATCAGTACCCTGATTTTGATGACTGCCTGAATGTTATTCGTCTTAGTTTGATTGCTGCCTGAAATCTATTTTCGCCGGGCGCTGCCTGAATTTTGGCTCAAGCTTAAATGATCAATGTGTTGCTCCTTGCTTGATTCTACAAAGCATAAATGTGTAATAACCCGGAAATTTTCAGTTTTGTTTAGAAACCAAAACTTATTATCTAAATAAACTATAAGTTCATTCCTATTTCTATTAGTGAAAAACCCTCATGTTTTGAGGCTTCTCGAGTTTATTTGTATCTCTAAGTCACCTAATGATAAAAAACAACCCAAACAATGTTATTATCAACTAAATACTAAACAAAATAAGTCCATATGTTATACAATATTTCTACCATACTAAATGGACAATAAGTTCATATTTTTGAATCCGTTTAGAATAGAACAATGAGTTTTATAAAACTTTTTTAGACAGTAATTTATTTAAAATATTAAGCTTAAGATAACTCGTGAATAAACCAAATTTGTCTAGAAGGAGCCTAAAAAGCTAAAAGACTTGTGGGTTAAGGGATCAAATGGACATGATGTGAGAACAATTGAACAAGAAAAAGGAAAACGGGGCACCAAAAAGGGGAAAAAGAAAACCTAGTGGCATATAAATGAGGGGGGTATGGGTACATTACATTTGTGGGGTTCAGCCGAGATAGCTACGTGCAAGAGTGTTGGGTGTTATCCATGGATTCAGTTGACAGTAGCACAGTGGTTTCCATAGTATGGTATGGGATTTGACTGCGGAATGAAACACAAAACAAAAAGTAGATGTCCCTATCACTAATTCATTATTTGCTGAGCTGATAGTGATGTCCCGATGGAACACAAATTCGAGTTTATCATTTGCTCACGCCTAAAATGCCCTGCAGCGAAACCTACAAAGGGCTTGCTTGGAGGAGATTTTAATGACTGTAATTACTCTTATAATTTATATCTCTTCTAAATAAACAGTCTAGATTTTTGTTTCATTAAAACTCAATGAATTTATAAATGAACTAGATATCAAGAAGATAAATAATCTCAGCTTCTCTATATTTTTTCCGTGCTAGATAATCATTAACTGTTTTTAAGAATTTTAAGCTCTGAAGTAATGGATTTTGTCTTCTCAAATCTGGTTGGAACTCATGACGAGGATCAAGGTACTACATCAACTCGCCTGATGGACTCCCATTAGGCATGATCGATCACTTTCTTGATCCAGGCGACTTGGCGCAAAAATATAAGAAAAGTTTTTAGCAGATATATATATTCTGTTTTTAAAAAATCAAGAATTTAATAGTGTGAAGAGTTTAGAAGTTAGAGTTCTATGAAACAAATGCTTACTTACAGCAAGAGTACCTTACTAGAATTGAGTGGGGAGAAGAGGTCATGCATGGGCGCATGGCAGATAAATAGGTTGCTATGCCAGTCACGCATTGCAGCGGAGAAGAGCATAATGGCACCAAGGCACACCTCGCGTCCATAAAGATACTACCAGATAGTCATACATAAAAACATGTAGATTTCAACAACATTTGATGGTTTATTACGTGGGAATTCACATCGGCACGGTGGCAAATTCAGCCTTGAAAACACTGCTGTCCTGTACGTCCATGACAACAGGAACAAGCCCCACTTATCACTGCCAAAACATAACGCTGTTTTGTTTCGGCAATTTCCTCTCCATTTATTAGATATGACGAGAGGCGGTTAGTACCCGTTGCCGTTTGCCAAATGCTTCGTCGGCATAGCACCATCGTCATCGTCATCAATCAGGCCGAGCAAGAATGGAACGGCACCGTCGATTGGCCGCCGTTGCCGGCCGGCCACTCCCAAATGAAGAGACACAAGCCTGCACGGCTGCTGCATGCAGCTCCAATACCGCCATTGCCGAGGAGCGAGCTGCAAGCGAAGCCCACAGGTAAGAGCGAGTGCATGCTGACACGGCCATGGCGCCATGCCAGTGGTTATGGAATGCATGCACCCTCTTGCAATAACTCCTGCTCAGCTAGCTGCAAGCTCTGCCCCCCCTTAGTAATGATCCATCCGCCGGAAAATATCTCGACGTTAGAGCAAGCAGGACACGTACGTGCTCTCTGCATTTCTGCAGCTGCGAGCCAAGCAAGGCTCGGAAAATGACGTGCTCAATGCTCAGGCAATGCAGAGTGTGCAGAGATTGGTATCAATTTTCGAGTGGCCTCAGTTTTGTTCAGAGAAAAAGATGGCCACTGATCAATCTGAAAATTGTTAGTGAACTGAGACAGCTAGTTTGATCTGTGAAAAGAAAAGAAAAGGCTGGGTTAGCCATGTGTTGCAGCTTCAACTGCCTGCAATTAAGCGCAGTATTAAGCGACCACGACGGCTTAAGCAAACTTCAGAAATCAATGCGGCGTCCTTGATGCATGTACTCGCCATCATTGGCAGGAGAGTGACATTTGGCAACTGATTAATTAGCTCTTTAGCTCAAGCCTTGGAGGCTTAGGCAGGCAGATAAACTAGCACAATCACCTCGATCGGTTTAGCATAATCTGATAGTGAATTCCGAACTGTTCAAAGTGTTCAAGAATATTGGAACTTTCGTCTAGTTGATCAGTAAAACTCTGACCTGATGTGACAACATTTTTACCGTCAGAATTATAGATCTTTTGACTCGGCAAGAAGTCTTGATCTTATCCAGGCAGTCTACGTTAGATAATTATACAGTCGGCTGCTGCATCTCTCTGAAGTTTCGCTTCTTAATACAAAGATGCTGAAGCCTTTTACATAATCCGAGAAATTAGTAGGGTCGGCTGCAGTTAATTTGAACATCATATCGTCAAACAACCACTAGTCGAACACGAGGATATCTTTGAATTGTGTGGTGTGCATACACTCATGCATGCTTTGCCACTGCAACCACTCCATGGTATGTGATGGTACAGACGAGTTGCAGAAGGCCAATTCAGCTTGCATAAATGAGCAATAGTAGTAGTATAGCACCACGCAAATTGTGTGTACGGAAATTAAAAGTTGAGAACGAAGAGTTGAAAAAGTTCTTTTTTGATGGAAAAGAAGTCAAATCAAATTCAATCAAATTAATGAGTGGGATAT